>PPKM02000004.1:0-115616 GCA_003707685.2 Ogataea pilisensis
TTTTGTAACCCCAAAGTTCAAACTTTCAGTCAGCCCAATCTGAATGACTAAGCAAACTTTTAGGTAGTGTACCTTACCAAACATCTCTAAAATGACAAAAATCCAAATTTCGAGAAAAGTTGGCGTTAATTCAGAGAAAAAAAAGTGACCGAAAAAAAATGACCGAAAATAAGGGGGGTTTTCGCGCCAAGACTATACTACACTTGTTAAAATGTTGCTTGTCCCTGTGTTATGAATTATTATTGAATCATTGATCCTTTACTTTCTTCTTTTAATCCATTGAACGTTAAAATATCAAAAATTATATAATATATTGCACTTCTAAATAGATATAATTACACTCACGCTCACACGCCACTCTCGACCGACAGACCAACAAATATGAACTTACAAAAGACGCTATTATTTACAACAAAATCAATAACCACCAGACTGTCACAACAAACATCGATAGCAATAAAAATACGGAAAAGAGCTTTTCATGAGACCCGTGTCGGTAAGAATGATATAAAAGTTCCAGGCCCAGGTCCATATATCGATACATATAACTATGTCAAACAATTAGAGAAGACGGGAGGTTTTACCAAAGAGCAATCTGAGATGGCCGTTGGTATAATCTCCAAGGCTATAAATACGGGTATAAACCAGTATGCATCGAATTTGATCACTAAAGAAGTATTAAACAGTATGACTTATAAACAGAAAATTGATTTTGCTAAATTGAAAGGAGAGTTGCAAATGATAGATAAATCTGATTTCAACTCTTTAAGGAATGAACATGAACGACTACGTAACGATTTAGAAAAGATGAGAACTAAATTCAAAGAAGAAATCAATAAGAGTTTATCTAGTGTCAGATTGGACTTGAATTTAGAGAAAGGTAGGATCAGAGAAGAGAGTAGTATTTATGATTTGAAAATTAAAGAAACGGATACTAGAATTGATCAAGAAGTCGCCAATATGAGAGTGCAAATTGATAGTGTCAAGACTCAGGTTATGCAATGGTTGTTTGGAGTTTGCACAGGTACCTTTGCTTTGATATTAGCGTATGTCAGATTAATTAGTTGATGGGAGATAGATTCCATCATTGATATGGTTTATATATTTTGTTTTACTTCTTGAATACATGTTCTATATGACACATTAGCTGTTGATTTTTCATATAAGAATGTGGTATATTTATTGCATGATAAGAAAAATTATATCGACTGACATATATCAACTTATTTAAGAAAGGAAAAAGAGTACATATAAAAAGAAAAGAAAAGAAAAATGAATTTATAACTTGAAGAGATCTTTCAAGATTCTAATAGTATCAACTGGAGAGTTGACAGCATGTCCAATAGTTCTGGAATCTTCATAAATTTCATAATCGTTACCACCTTTGTATGATTTATCACCGAAGAAATGAATTTGATCAAAACCTTCACCTTCAACATGTTGTAAACAATAAGTCTTGTCCCAACCGGTTGGGAAAACATCAAAAGAGATTTGACCACCAATAGAGTAAGTCAAAGCTAAGTCTGGGAAAGCTTCTTTGAGAGCTGCAACCATCTTTTCTCTAACTTTATTAGCTAAATCAAATTTTTCATATTCATTTCTCTCCTGAGTAGAAGCATTTCTACCAACAGGTGAAACGTTTATCATACCGTTTCTAAACTCAATGAAAGTACCTCTTCTGATAGGCAGATCCAAGTCAGCCAAGTATCTTAAGATGAACTTGACTAATTCGTTGTATTTAGCATCACCAATCCATTCGATAAAAGATTGAGAGGCCAATTTTTCACCTAACTTGTAGGCTGTTAAACCGTTTTCAGAAAAGCAATAGTCGAATTTTTCTAAGACATCATCACCTAATTGCTCCACTTGTTTAGATAAGTCCGATCCACCAACGAAACCAATGACAACTTTCTTTCTTAAATCTTTTAGTAATTGGTTCATCTCCGGAGAAACGACTAATCTTGCTGGTGTTAAAGTTCCATCAACGTCGAATAAACATAAAGTTTTAGGCTGTTCTTTGTAGGCAAAAGACATTGTATGAGTGTATATGTGTATATATATGTGTATATGGTTGTATATCTATATCTATATCTATATATATATTGAGTGTAGCGGAAAGAAGCAAGCAAATAAGATAAGGAACAAGATGAAGCTCAGATTGATGAATACGTGTAATTTGTTCCTTCACTTCGTCCTGAAGCGAAACGAAACGAAACGAAACGTAAACAGCTTTTCGCCGGCGCGTTTTTGTGCGTTTTGAGTTTTGAGTTTTGAGGCAGCGCAGAGAAAAAAGAAACGAATTTTTTTTTGGCGCGTGGGGTGGTGTTTGCAGGAGTGGGATTATCCCGTTGGCAGAGGGGGGGGAGGGCGTGGCATGTTTTCTGGCGCTTAACTGAGGAAGGCATTAAATTTGGGTATTTTGTGCCCTATGTTTGTCTCTTTTGCAATGTTCTGTTGGACATTGGTGCAGTTGATAGTGATGAGATGAGGTATTTCCTATCGAGAATTTTAAATTACCAGATAATTACTTCATGTGTGGCATCGGCATTTTATCTTTCTGCCAGTGTGTATGTCAGTTATTATGTTAGTTAGTATCAATCGTTCTGTTGGTGTCCTGATCCCTTTTTTTTATACAGGGAATTTCAATGAAGCAAGATATATCCTTGTATAATGAATTGTGCAATGCTTTTCATTGTTTTAGGAATATATCCTTTTGTTTGACAGCTTATTATTGTCTTCACACATATAGTTTTATTCTTATATGTGTCTCTCATACACTTCCAGCATCAATAAACATGAAATATAATATTTCGAATCCTTCCTTTCTCTCGACTTCAAATCGCCTGATTGTGGAATCTACAAAAATATCTAACCGGCAAATTCTTAATCTTCAATCTTCCACTTTATCATCAGCTTCAAGATCCAGTTCCGTATCTGCTTCAACTTCAACTTCAAGTTTAACGACAAATTCAGCTTCAACCTCAACTTCAACTTTGACCACAAATTCAGTTTCAACTTTAAACACAAATTCATCATTTACTACTGCCACTGATGCTTTGTCATTGTTATCATCTTCAGATGTATGTTCTTCTGCATTATCAATCCCTACTTTTATATACTCAATAAAAATACAGTTATCCAAAGAAGAGTTGAATCGTCAACTTTTCATGCGGGACTTGACATTTTACCAACTGACTAAGAACACAGTAGCAGCATTATCCGTATCAGAAACAGATGCCCAATACTTAATTATGAACAAGTCGGATAGGGAACACAACTATGACGACGACGATGACGACGATTCACAGAAGCTTCATGAGATTTTTAGAATAATCTTAGGTGGGGTCAGATACAAACTCCGAAGAATTAAACATTTCAAATTGAAGAACTCCAATATAAAATTAGTAGCCCAAGTCTGCAGTTTGAATGGCAGGCGAAACAGAAACACTCTTGCAGACGATTCCACTTCAGTTGTTAATGATCCACTAGAATGTGTTTTACGTGAAATAAGACAGAACGAGCTGAAATTACAAAAATACATTGTATCAACTTTGTAAGAGACTTAACAAGCGCTAAATTCTTTTTCTATATCAATCTATTACATGTTTATTTTTGGCATGGTGTAATATAGAACTCCTAAGAAAACTACAAAACATCATTAAAACAAGTTTTTTTAGGATATATCCATTTTTTATAATACCTTATTTCACCTCGCTTCACAGATTTACCCCATATATAGGGCCTAATCCCCCTACCCCCTCCCCTTTTTTCTCTATTCCCAGCATTCTATATTTCTTCCTCTTCCTCGTTTATTGCTATGTTAATTGCTATTATAGCCCATATAGTCACTTTCCAAGTCACTAAAACATAAGATGCTTATCACATATGGATAATAAATTTTTATTCACCATGCATACCATGCCTCAGATGTGCTTTCATCTTATTAAAAACAAAAAAACAAAAAAGGTCAACTTTTCGCATGATCTTATCTTTTTGAACCAATGCCTCTTCTATATATCACACCAATAATAAAAAACCCAAGACCTAAAATTAAGAAAATGTTACCGATCAGCATATCGTAATCGGGAGTAAACAGCTGAGGTTTAATCTTATTCAAAGAATCAACTACCGATCCTAAACAACAAAACACAAATTCTTTATTGACCACGTTGAAACCATATCCAGACTTTGAATGCTTGCTTTGAGAAAAAATCATTGTAATCAAACTTAGAATCCAAGAAACTAGCTCTATTGGTCGCAATAAAAGGGTCAACCACCTAGTCAGCAAAACCGAAGAAGAATTGTAAGACCAGTACGTGAACCAACTCACCGAAATGATCAGCAACTGGCATAGTCTGGTACGATTGTTAGTTACTAAGATAACTATTAGCAGAGCCACTAATTGAATGACCAACAACCCTGATTCGATCAACAATGGCAAACTGCTCTCAATTCCTGTGTTGTTAAAATTGAAACTTGAGGTGGTATTCGGGAATGCAGATTGTTTGATAATTTGTATCATTGAGAGTAAATTTGTGAACAAACTGATAACGTAACTGAATAATGAAATCCCATCGTTATAATCAAATCCAAGACTTGTCCATTTTTGGCTCTTCTTAACAAACAATAGTGTAACTACTTTAGATAACAAAGGGAGGAAATATAACGACCTAATACTTGTGACATTCAATGACACCACTTTAATTAAGAACAATTTCAAGTATTGTTCATTATCGGGATGAAATGGATTTAGCTCAACAATCAACTTTTCATAGACCTCATCACCGAAGAATAAGTTCAATACTTGTGTGAGTTGTGGGTTTAACTTGGTCGTCACCAATGGAATTGTAACCGTGCGTAGCTGCTTCAAAAATGGTTCTGTTAACTGATATAGTGTCTCCATGGCATGTCTTAATAAACGATCTATATAAATTAGATAAACAAACGAACCCGTGGAGTTCAATTAAAGTAACAATTTAAAAGTGGCCTGAAAAATCGCCGCTCTAGGCCTCATGCCATTTTTTGTACTCTTTTGTGACTTGTTGATCTGTTTATATTTTTCAGTTGGCTTATTTAGGGACTAGACATTATTTGCTGTACTTAACATTCTATAAGACTTCATAGGTAATATAAGTCATGAAATTAACAGATACACAGGCTAAACAACTGGAACAGTTCAAAAACGAGCTGCCATCCATTATTGAAGAAGCAGAATATGATGAACTTTTCGGCTATCAACTTACTGAATCGGGCGAGTTTTACGATCCAGTAGTGACTGAATCTCTGTTATTGAAACTTTTGATGGCATACGATTGGAACTATGAAACTTCTACAGATTCTTTATTGAAAATCTTGCAATGGCGCAAAGAGTTCGATCCGTTAAGTGCTGCATTTGCAGAATCACACGATGAAAAGTATAACGAGATTGGATTTATTACCTGGAACCCAACTGGCAAACCAAACAAAAAGATAGTAACTTGGAACTTATACGGCAGAATTACAGATGCCAAAGTTATTTTTGGAGATCTTGATAAGTTTTTACGTTGGCGTATTGGATTAATGGAACAATCATTACAATTGTTAGATTTCAAAAACCCAGAAAACGATTATATGGTTCAAATTCATGACTATAAAGATGCCAGCTTATTGAAGATGGATTCTTTGGCGAAGAAAGGTTCTAAAGCAGTCATCAAACTTTTCGGAGATTACTATCCTGAACTATTAAGTTTAAAGCTGTTTGTTAATGTGCCAATTATCATGTCGTGGCTGTTTAGCGCACTCAAAGCGTTTGTTCCAGAAAAGACTAAACGGAAATTTGTAGTGTTAAGAGATGGTAAAGAGTTGAATACAATTTTAAGTAAAGAGTCTCTTGGTATTGAATACGGTGGATCTGTCAGTGGTGGATTGGAAAGCTTAAGATTCTTGTTTAACGATGATAAGCAGGCAAAAATCACGCCATACACTTCACATCTTTTAGAAAAGAAGTTTGCAGAAGAGGTTGACTAATTGAGAAGCTACTTGACAAAATAATTGTATAGTTGTGTAATATCAGCCAGAATAATATAGAAACAGTAATGACAACGGGTAGTAAATCTCAAAAAAAAAAGGAGTAAAAACAAACAAAAAACAATGAGATAATAATGAAAATGAGAGCGGCAATTCCACGAATTCATGAGAAGGTCATCTTTCTTAAGTTTTGAAGCTATAATAAGAGATAGACAAGATCAATTAAACTGGTTTACTTGATCTCGTCTTCACTAGTCTTTATACTGACTGATATTCCTCTGGAAATAAGACTGTGCAGATTGCTATCAAACTACCTCTTCTGTTTCGTTTTCCACTTAACACAGTCAGATGGAAACAAGAGAAACGCCAGCCAGATTTCTACACTAAATAATACATTGTAAGACTTATCACAGCTGACAGATTTACTTTCAAACCCATATATATCCACTATCCACAAGACACCAACACAAAATACACATATATATATGTATTTACTTATGTAAATGAGCGAAGATTTATCAAACCCATTTAATACCTGGAAAACTAGTAGTTGTGGTGGTGGCGATGATTACAATGATGATGATAATAGTAACAAAAACACTAGTACAAAACAATTGGATTACAGTGCATTAAGCAAAAGTGACAATTCAAGCGCCAATTCAAACAGCAGCTTTTTCAATTCTGGCAACTATCCTTCATTTGTTCCATCGAGATCAGTGTCACCGTTAGAAGTTGACACGCCTTTGATTGACAATCAATTACAATCGAGTGCTGATAACACTCAGAATGATTTAATTGTGGCTACTTCCCAAAATCCAGCAGTGGTTATGGAATTGGATTTGGACTGTAATGTCAAATTTATTAGTAAAAGCTGGGAATCAATGGTGGGGACTAAGATTGGAAAAATTCTTCACAAATCAATCAATGATATTATAATCGGCGAAGTGGAAGATAAACAGATTTTCAATAAGGCTACGTCAATTATGATGACTGACGATGAAAGTTATCGAGTTAAGTTTCTCGTCCCAACAAATCTACAGATTGAGAATGACTTAGACGCATTCCAGGATCATGATAGTGAAAGTGATGATGCAAGTACATTTGATACCCAGGACAGCAAAAATATAGAAGATAAACATAGTGATTCCAAAACTATCCATAGTGAGGAAGGTGACGATGGTGAGCTACAAAAGGATGCAGAAAATAAAGAAGGACAAGAAACAGGATCTGAGATTGACGATGACCGTCACTCTAATTCATCTCGTGAGTCTAACCGGCCATCGCAGGACGATGACGATAACGAATCGATCAGTATTCACTCATCAGCATCTGCTATAACAACCGACGGAGGATTTATTGAGTTGGAAGCTCAGGGTATATTAATTCATAGCTCTAAATCCAAAAAGCCAACACACTCAATGTGGATTGTCAAGCCATGGGTTCCGTTGAAAGATCTAACGTTGGAAATATCCGAAGAGTTAGTGATGAACTTAGGATTTGGCATCAATTTATTCGAATCTTATTTGATACATTTAACAGATGCTGTTGTAATCGATGAACAAAACATACCTACACCTCCTCAAGAACTATGCAGAATTTGCGAGCAAAAATTGCCTAATTGGTGGTTAGAAAAACATACAGAATTATGCCTTGTTGAACATAAAGCTGAAGATGCAGTTCAATTAAAACAAGAAAACTTGAACGAACAAAGAAACTTAATTCAGAATATGTTAGACACCCTAACAAGGCACCAGTCACAGCAAGTTCAAATGAACGCGCCATCTCCTTTATCTGCAAGTTCTTCAACCTCTTCAACCGCTTCACTTTCTTCAAATTCATCGTCATCGTCGAATAGTAGTTCAAGTAGCGTGGTATCAGTTAGTGAATATAAAGGGTTACCTATCCCTTTATCTTCTACCACTCTGGATCAAGGATCAATCAAAAGAAGAAAGAGTGTTGGTTCCATTCTGCCCACAAAGAGATTTCCTTTTAAGAACTTGGACATGCTATTACAGTATTGCGATGAAGCTTTAAGAGTTAATCCCGGAGAAGTCAAGAAAAACGAGGAAAAAAGTCATGACAATGAAGAATTTATAGTGTGTTATTCGCCTGAATCCTCTGATGCTATTAATAATTTACATGAAATTGAAATCCCTGAATCTAGTGATCCTGCGATTAAGTTACTTACTGACGATACCGAGTCTCTAGCTAATCAAAAAATAGAATCAATAGAGAGATATGCCCATACTTTGCAATACGTTGATAGAATCACCAGAGAAGTAGATGAATTAGTTCTAAACATGGTTAAAGAAACAATTCGTAAAATTAAAGACCAAGTGTTCATGCAAACTGAACCAGATGAAGAGACCAATGATATGAAATATACCGGGCTTCAACAACCTGTACCTATTCAATCTCCAAGGCCTTCAGCTAATAAGATATCAAATAGTATTATTTTTGATAACGCATATCTTGAGTCTAATTCCTTACCCACTTCCTCTACAATGTCAAGTGCTGGATTATTGAACAAGCCGTTATCACTGGGGTATAACAGCGCTGGACACTCATCTCCTGGATCAACGACCCCAAAGAATAGCACTAGTACTGAAAGAAGATCCACCCCTACTATAAACGTCGCAGGCGAAGAAATCAACAGAACCATAAATAGATCTTCCTCACCATCCAATTTTAATTCTCCTAGAAGACCTTTGTCTCCAGGTTTCAGCCTTCCATTGAGTTCAATTCAAAGAAATTCAAAATCCAGTATCAAGAATCGTAACAATTCTGGTTCTGGTTCGAATACGCCAATTTCGTCGCCATTGTTCTTATATACTGATGGGCCATCCTCATCATCGTCCAATTTAGAAAGAGGTCAATTATCGCCACTCCTTGTTGCTCAGACAATGAAGCCTTCTTTGCCTTCTATAAAAGATTATGAGTTGATTAAACCTATCAGTAAAGGTGCATTTGGGTCTGTATTTTTAACTAAAAGAAAGCTAACAGGTGAATATTTTGCCATGAAAGTTTTAAAGAAATCAGATATGGTGGCTAAAAATCAGGTTACAAATGTTAAAGCTGAACGTGCCATTATGATGGCACAATCAAATTCACCTTATGTTGTCCAACTAGTGGCTACATTTCAAAGTTCTAAGCATTTATATTTAGTGATGGAGTATTTGAACGGCGGTGATCTGGCTACATTATTGAAAAATATGGGCTATCTTCCTGATGTATGGGCGAAAAGATACATAGCAGAAGTTATTGTTGGTGTGGTTGATTTACATTCCAGAGGAATTGTTCATAGAGATTTGAAACCGGACAACTTATTGATTGATCATAATGGTCACATTAAATTAACAGATTTTGGATTAAGCAGAATGGGTTTAGTTAGAAGACAGAATTTAGCATCCAATGGTTCTTCAGTTGAGGTTATTGAGGATCCATTTATCAACACTCAACATGCTGTGTTAGTGGCCAGTAATGCTACTAAGAACTCCAGTTTGACTGGCGCAAGTGTCAGTTCAAGTGCAGGTAGCAGTAATGGCAGACGACCATTGAGTATAGCTCCATTGTCATTAAGCCCAAGTTTTGTTTCGACTGTTCCAAGCACCATATCGGGGTCTTTAGCCGACGTTCTCGATTCCCCATTGTCCGACGCAAGTCAAAACAACTCATCGAGAACAAGAACATTATCCAATCCAAGCAGTGGCAATGCTTCCCCTTCATTGAGACCAACGACGAGACGTACCTCTAACCAGACTTCTTTTTTACTCAGTAAGGAAGATCCAGTAGAAATCACTGACTACGCACTATTTAATCCCCAAAATTCTACAGAGACTAGAAAGTTCGTTGGTACACCAGATTATTTAGCACCTGAAACAGTTGCTGGTTTAGGGCAAGATGAATCTAGTGATTGGTGGTCTATTGGATGCATTCTTTTTGAGTTCTTATTTGGTTACCCTCCATTTAGTGGGGATTCTCCTAAAGAAGTTTTCGAAAACATTCTACATGGGAAAATTCACTGGCCAAGTATGTCACCTGAAGAATTTCATGAATTTTGTTCCGAAACTGCTAAAGATCTAATTTCTAGATTGCTAATAATGGATCCTTTGAAAAGACTAGGTGTTGGAGGCTCCGACGAGATTATGAACCACCTCTACTTCAATGGTATCAATTGGGAGAAGTTGTTTACGGAAGAAGCGTCTTTTGTTCCTGACAACGCCGATCCTGAATCCACTGATTACTTTGATGCCAGAGGTGCCGAGATAGGTATGTTTCCTAAAGATGACAGTGATGATACGGAGGATGATAGTGATGCAGATATGAATGATTCCAACGGAACCAAAATTGCTGACTGTGAACGCCCTGTCTCATCAAGTAATACGCGCAATGCAGCAAGTCGATATGTAAGATCGAACTCAAGCTCTTCTTCGGCCACGTTGGATTCTCCACGGGCTAGTTTTTCGAAAACAAACGCATTGTTAATGCAACCTCCTTTACCACTGAGCAAAAGAGAACGTAGAGGTTCAAAACTGAATGATAGTGGAGGCTCGTCCGAATTTGGATCTTTCCAGTTCAGAAACTTGGCGGTTCTAGAAAAGCAGAATAAAGATACAATTAATAGATTGAGAAACGAGCATTTAGAGCACAGAAACAGTATGTCTTCGACCACTTCCTCTGACAGTGGTTATTTTGGACAGAATCTGGGGTCTCCTCTCATTAATTCAAATGCTACCGGCTCTTCTTCAACGGGAATAGGAATATCGATTGGGTCCACTCCTACAACACCGAGTGGGTCATCTTTAAGCTCTAGACCAAGGGGTCTATCAACAACAAATACTCAACTTTCAACTCCATTTAAGAGATCTTCGTCACCGAATATTTTCAAAGATAGGGAACAGATACTACAGCCATCTTATTCGAGCTCGTTCCCAAGTGCAATTTCTCCAGTTAACACCTCCTTTTCCGTTTCATCACCAGCTACTTCACAACAACAACACTCACAACAGTCTCAGCAGGTTCAGTATGCTGCTAAATCACCTACTTTATCCTTCATTCCCAGTCCAATACTGAGAAACAGCTCGTTAGCAATGGAGTTTCAAGATGACTTTCTGATGCATAACCAACAACAACAACAACAACAACAGTACTCTCAGCAGATGCATCTCGCAGGACATGGTTCACCTGTTCCACGTATATCACACAAGAAAGATTCTAGTACAGACTCACCTTCGTCTGCTTCAAGATTAACCACAAAGTCTTTTTCTCGTACAACCAGTGATTTTTCTCCGTCATCTTCATCTGATACAGAAGAGAAATCTGCTATGTCAAGGTTAAAGAAAAGTAGCTCGTCTGGAAGAGTTGCGCGTTATTCATCTTCCTCTATTGCCGGAACAGGCCATAGCAAGAGTGGAAGTGCAGGTGTCAATGAAACTGCTGAAGTTATCAAGAAGATGGTGATTAACTATTTTGACGTGTTGTTATGCGAACCCATTCCTATACATAGGTATACCATTGAGAAGAATTTGAATAAGCTGAACTGTGATGTGGTTCCAGTTTCTAGTGGTTCCGAGATGATTAAGAGGTGTACAGCTAATGTTACATTTGATTTGATTTTAACATCTACTGAATTACATAAATTAGATTGTGTCGATCTTGTGAAGTTGATCAAACATACCTCTAGTGCAAATTCGAACACGTGTATCATTGCTTTAACCTCTTTTTACAAAGATGCTGTTGCAAGCGGAGTCTTTGATGCTGTTATTGAATATCCAGTCACCATGGAAAAGTTGAAGCGTGTCTTAGATGAGTTTAGAGCCTCCAAAAGGAATGAAGAAGAAGCGATTGTTACTGATACTGATTGATTTTAAGTTTTTGTTTTGTCTATTTACGTTTTATACTTATATCTATCATTTTGTTAGTCTTTATTTATTAGCTTATTTAGTTATTTTTGTGTCGTACATACTCTTGCTCTTGAGATGCACTGATACATTCGCTCCAGCATTCTACTTGCATTTATTAAAATATGTCACGCATATGTCAATGTAGACTCCAAAAATAAGCAACTCCCATCACAAGTACTATCAAAGTTATGCTAAAGAGTTTGTTTAAAAGCAACTCATAGGTGTACACTTTAGTTTCAAATGAGTTAACAACCTCTCTTAGGACTCTGGTCATAGCAACAAACGAGAACAGTGTGTCAACTCTCTCCATACACCTTTTCGAAACAGACTCCAACTCTTTATCGCTTAAATCTTTGGTAATTTTCAAAACATCGCACCAGTTACCGATGTCTGATTCAACAGTGAAACCAGTATAAGTATCTCTACTATCAAAGTAACTGATTACTGTTTCTAACGGGCCTCCTGTGTTATCGGCCAATACTAACTTCCCTAGTCTCATAGCTTCTAGTGGAACAATTCCAAAATGCTCATTTGAAGGTGTATACATTAACAAGTCACATTGTTTGATCAATGCATTTTTCAAGTTAGTCGATATAGAAGGTAAAAAATAGACTTGGATATTACTTGGAGTGACCAAAAGTTTGCCTCTCAGGGTCAATGACTTCAAGTTCAAACTTTCACAAAGTTGTTCTAAGTCAATCAAATAGTTAACGTTTTCAAATACTCTAGGGTCGTAGCCTCCAGCAATGACTAACTTTTGATTCTTATCTCCAGTATCAGAAATATATTTTGCATATGACTTGATCGCCAAAGAGATATTCTTCTTTCTTTCAAATCTGTTGATCGAAAGGAAGAACGAATTATTTTTGAAGAAGGATGAAACCTCTTCGATTGATTTTTCAGGAATTGTTAAACTTGATGACACACAGGGGTACACAATAGACAATTCTTCTTTAGATAACATTGGGAACGACTTGCGAACAACCTGTCTCGTGAAATTAGAGTTTACCACAACTCTATCTGAGCAACTAGTGGAAATTTCCTCCAATCTATCGAATGCCCATCTATACCATTTCCGTAATGTGCTTGTGTGTGGGGCTAATAATTTGTCTGGGAAATGGCAATAGAACAATATCTTTGTGTTTTTAGGTTTGAAGTAATGGATCAAGGGAATACAATACGGCAATTGGTCCAAAATAACCAAATCAAAGTGTCGTAGCTCACCAGAGACGATCAATCTGAAGGATAAATATAACTGTCTTAAGAATGCAAAAAAAATGGCAAATTTGCCGATGAAGTTTGTGGGCAAAAAATCCCCATACACTTTCACCTTCAATTCACCATTAGCGACTTCTTCAAAACAGTGAGTCTTATCACAATGTGAAGTGTAGATTGTTATGTCATTATGATCAAATGATTGTAAAGAGAGTCCTGCGTCAACTATTAATCTTTCAGCTCCTCCGATTCCAAGATCAGGGTGAATGAATGCCACTTTCAAGGGCTTTTTAAACTTATCCGTGGAAGACATAGTGATTTGTGTATATTCGTTTGGCTCATATAAGATCTGTGCAGATAGTCAGTGACATACAAACAACAATGAAACGTGTTCACCCCATAGTAAACAGGGTTGTTACTACTGATCAAAAAAAAAAAGTAGAAAAACAAAACACGCTCGATTTCAGCTTCTAATCTTTCTGTCATGCATGCATGATTCTGAATCGAGATGGTTAAGTGAACTTACTAGTATAAAAGTTGTGATAATTTATTTGATTTTGTTTCTCTTATACAATTTTTTTTCTATGTGTCATCTTTGCATACAAATATACATCGCTATTCAATCGTCCAAATAATGCTAGTTCCACCAGATAATTTTGCACTCGTGGAAGATGGGATCTATAGATGTTCTCGTCTAGACCCGATGAGCATCTCGTTTTTGGATACGTTGAACTTGAAATCAGTTTTATGGCTAGATGAAGAGAAACCATCGAGATTAATCAACCAACATATGGAAGAATACAACATCAGGGTATTTCACTTAAAGAATTCGAGTATCTTGCCGGAGGAAGATGATGTGAATAACGTCAAGTTTCAAGATTGGATGGTTTTGAAACCTTCTTTAATCTCTAAAATTTTTGAGATATTGTTAGATTTCAAGAATAATCACAATTGTTTGCTAATTGATAAGAGTGAAGCCGTGGTTGGTATACTAAGACATATTCAAAGATGGAGCTATTCAAGTATTTCGAACGAGTATCGTTTGTACTCTAATAGTAAGGCCAACTACGCGGTGGAAAACTTTTTGGAATTAATTAACATTGAACTAATCCCGCAGGAGGACATGACCGAAGATACAGATAATGAAGAAATACACGAGAAGCTTACGGAAACAAATGAGCCGGTTCTTGAAGATGTTACAGGAAGCTATACGGAGAGTAATTTAGAAGATGTTGCTGAAGAACTTGAGCCAGAACATGGCTCTCACATAACTGAAACAAATGCTATATCAATACAGCGCATAGCTGATACCAACGATAGCAGCAACGATAGCAGCAAATATTATACTCCGTCAAGCACATCTTATCAAAGAAAAACTGGTTTTGCCAACATACTTAGCGGAAGTGGTGGTGCCAATAACAGTGGGAAATCTTCTTTACAAGGACCTTCATCATTCAGTTCCAAGTTGTCTATGTCAACGTCTCCTCAGATACCCAAAAATTTACTGAAATTGGTAGAACTAAGAAAACAAAAGAAGAAACAAAAAGAGTTGCATAGTTCAACCGAAAACCAAGTATCTTCCCAGACCAGTAGTAAGAATGGTTTACATCCAACTATACAGGAAGAATTGTCATTAAAAAGAACAGATTATCAAGATGATGCAGAGATGAGAAAGAAAACATCACTATTATCTCATCATCTGAACAAGACTCAACCAACGGTGAAAAGAATTAATTTTTATCAGCCAAATTCCAATTTCTGGTTTATCAATGATATGAATAAGAGAATCAATTCTACGATTAGAATACGACTACCTAAGGAGGAAAACTTGCCCAAATGGTTTGTTGATCTTAGAGAGATATGGGAAGATGAGTACTCAAAGTTGAATTCTACCAGTATATAGCAGTATATATAATGGTACAGTTTGGCCAGTGTATTTTGAGCGATATTTCTGAATCTATTTTTAACTACATTTACTAAAGAATGGACCAACAAACACTTTTATAACTGGCTAAGTGGACATATCTAGAATTTCGCAACCATTACCAGCATTATCAGATAGTCGCTCACGGATGAAAAGTGGTGAATAGAGGGTAATTAGATAACACAGGTGATTAATAGGTTGATCCCCTGCTGTGGTTCTACATAGGAAAGCCAAAATATTGCTAGAGAAGATGACATGCTTTGGTTTGGTTTGTTTCACACTATTTCAGATCTCTCCTCACTAAACAACTTGGTACATGCTACATATCAGAGAGACCCATGCTTATACACTATCCATAATTGGCACAACACATACATTCGTTGCATTGTTTACTCGATTACCGAAAAGTGAAATTGCCGCCAAAAAAACACAACTCGGCCAGAATCGCCTCAAAATCGACCTTTCCCCATCCCGTCCCGACGCAACAGACAAATCGTCGAATTTCGCTACATTTTGTGTATTATTCGATGGCATAACGTCAGGGGAAACTTTTCTACCTTCTTTCTTCTTTCTATACTTCTAGTAAAAAGTCATCAAGTAATACTATCTTGCAAGTGATTATGTGTTTTGTGATTGTAGTTGTATCTTGTAAGAATTCTCAAACTATCTTCTACTATTGACTATTGACAAAAGCAAAGCTTTGTGCGTGATTATAATCCACTGTCGCAATCTCTGTCCCTGTCCCCTGTCCCGGCGCGCTCTCGCTCTTGTCGGCTGCCCTTTCCCTGCCCTTTCCCTGCCCTTTCCCCTGCCCACTGCCCACCGTCTCCCCCCACGCCAGCGCCAGCCCCCCGTCACCGGCTGAGGGATGCAATCTTTGCATTTTTCACTCAGAGTCAGCCTCAGATTCACGACAACCTGCAGCTCTGAATCACCCACCGAAGCGGAAATCGTTGGTTCCTGTTCCATTCCTGTTCTTAGTTCTTGGTCTTTGGGCCGCTTGCTGTTTCTTTGTTTCTTTTCACTTTGCTATATACATGGTTCGTTCGTACTACATCATACATCAGTCTACGAGTCAATCTTTTCTATATATACATAATTCAATACACATTCAATAAACTGTGCTTATACAATTAGAATGGTTCAAAAAGTTTTGTTATTAGGTTCAGGTTTCGTTGCTAAACCAACCGTTGATATTCTAGCCAAGCAAGCTGATGTTGAAGTTACCGTTGCTTGTAGAACTCTTGCTAAGGCTCAAGAATTAGCCGGTGGTGTTGCTAAGGCCATCTCTTTAGATGCCACCAACCAAGATGAATTAGATGCTGAAGTCACTAAATACGATGTTGCTATCTCTTTAATTCCTTATATCTACCACGCTAACGTGGTCAAAGCTGCTATCAAGTCTCGCCATACCAACGTTGTTACCACTTCTTACATCTCACCAGCTTTGAAAGAATTGGAACCAGCTATCAAAGAAGCAGGCATTGTTGTTATGAACGAAATTGGTTTAGATCCAGGTGTCGACCACTTGTACGCTGTCAAGACAATTGATGAAGTTCACAAAGCTGGTGGTAAGATCAAATCTTTCTTGTCTTACTGTGGTGGTTTGCCAGCTCCAGAAAACTCTGACAATCCTTTAGGTTACAAATTCTCTTGGTCTTCAAGAGGTGTCTTATTAGCTTTAAGAAACCAAGCCAAGTATTGGAAAGATGGTGAAGTTGTCTCAATTTCTTCTGAAGATCTAATGGCTTCCGCTAAACCATACTTTATTTACCCAGGTTTTGCTTTAGTTTGCTACCCAAACAGAGATTCAACTACTTACAAGGAATTATACAATATCCCAGAAGCTGAGACTGTTATCAGAGGTACTTTAAGATTCCAAGGCTTCCCAGAATTCATTAAAGTTTTAGTTGACATTGGTTTCTTGAAAGAAGATCCTGTTGAAATCTTTTCTAAACCAGTTGCTTGGAAAGACGCTTTCTCTACTTATATCGGTGCTGCTTCTAACTCTGAACAAGACATTATCTCCAAAATTGATTCTTTAACTGTATTCAAGGATGAAGCTGACAGAGAAAGAATTTTAGCTGGTTTCAAATGGTTAGGATTATTCTCCTCCACTGAAATTACTTCAAGATCTAATCCATTAGATACTTTATGTGCAACTTTAGAACAATTGATGCAATACGAAGAAGGTGAAAGAGACTTGGTTATTTTACAACATAAATTTGGTATCGAATGGGCTAATGGTGAAACTGAAACCAGAACATCTACTTTAGTCGATTACGGTGTTCCAGGTGGATACTCTTCCATGGCTAAGTTAGTCGGTGTTCCTTGTGCTGTTGCCACTTTACAGATTTTGAATGGCTCTTTGAGCACTCCAGGTTTATTTGCTCCAATGAGTCCAGATATCAATGATCCAATTATGAAGATCTTGAAGGATGAATATGACATTTACTTGACTGAAAAAACTTTATAAATTCTACTCATTTCTTCTGTAACCTCTTTAAAATCAAAGTAAGCACATAAATAAGTTTCTGGTTTTGCACGCTTCTGTATCTAGGTAAGTATTTAGCCGTATAATAAACAATATACAATGTAAACCCGAAAATTACTAGAAGATAGTCTACTAATCTATATAGGAAACAAAAATTTCCAGATCTGAAATTTCACCTCCCAGCCACACGCGCTCGTCTCAATAATTTCTAATCCCAACTGTGCATGAGAGGTTTAATACGAATGAATAAAAAGTGCTAAAGATGAGTTTGAACTCTCTCTTTTTGCCTTCGTTCAGCAGAATGTCCAATTACTCAACTACTTCTTATACCGTCAAAAACTCACAAGTTTCACTATCATGTTTAGAAAACTAAAAGAATTTTCATCAGACATAAAAACCAACATCAATAAAGAAGAAAAAGACGGTAAATATGAAGACGAGACCTGTGTCCATCGGGCACTTGTCAACTATTACAAGAAATCAAATCAACCTTGTCCCGATTGGTTAGAAGTGAAAGTGGAAAAACACAGCTCTGGTGGGCCCAGTACAATCAAATTCAACAGATTTTTATCTAGTCCGAACTTGGGTGGGTCGTCTTCAAGTGGACATAAGGAATCGGACAGTATTCCCCGAGTCCAATCAAGGTTCAGCTTTCCAACGAATCAATCACTTTCATCTGAAGGGGGTCACCAAAATCAGAATCAGAATCAACACCAGCATCAGCCCCAACACCAACACCAGAGATTGCAAACGCATAAGAGTACGGCAAATATAGTACACAATAACTTAAACAGCTTGAACAACACTGCCAAGTCCGTGGCTTCTACAATAACATCTCGATTTGGAACTCACTCATCTGCTGGACCATCCAACACAACTGCAAACACATCATCGTCATCGCCATCTTCATCGAATTCCTATTTTCCCCCACCTCCGCTACAGCACACAAATACATCTCGTTTCAACCCTGGCGCTTCAGTACAGCCGATGCCTACTGTTTCTAGAAACGCATCCGTTCCTGAGTCAACAAGACCACCCATTGTTTCACGTTCCTCTAGCCGATTTGGAGCTAATAATATCGGAGCTACTCCTAACGGTGGGGGTCGAATCAATAGGTTTAACATCAAGAAAACTTGGGAATGAGGAAAAAAAAAATTCACTTCATCAGTCACTTTTCGTCACTAGGTACAGGTTGCGATCTGACCAAAATTTCTTACCCCACTATACCCTATATACTACATTATACTGGAATACTATCATAATTACACTCCACTTCTTCAGCTTTACTCCATTTTCTTAACGTGTTTACAATGTGTAAGAAGCTAATCTCTCTAATATTTTCCTTCAGCAACAGTAACAACGCAGTAAAACTATGTAAAAGCCAACCAGCGAGTTCGCGGTTATGTAGCCATGTTTTTGTTCTCTACCACAGAATAAATGTCACATCTTTCCAACTATGTTACTGTCGCACAACAAACAACACAGTTGTCTGTTGTATACACATACACACCATTTTCTCCTGAATTACCTATCTACAGAAAGAAAAACATATACCTTTCACTCCAAAAACTTCATATATCTGTTAGATTTAATTGGCTTATTATTAAAACGCGTTTTATTTAAGTTCATCCCAAATATGTCTGCTCTTTCAGAGAGTGCTTTGCGGAGGTTTCTAAGAAGTAGAGAAAAACCTGTTACTGCAACTACAACAGTGCCATCATCATCAATCCAGGCAACATCCTTAGCACCACCATCTGAGTCTGCCAACAATTCCACAACAGTTATCACTGATGAGACATTGCTAGAGTCAGACAGCCCATCTGTCCATTCTGAATCCAACAACAACAAACAATTACCAGATGAGAAGTCCTCAATTACCATAAGCACTTCTTCATCTGCCACCGCTAAAGATACAAAGGAAGACACGAAGAAGTCTGGTAAGAACCAGGCTGAAGAAGACGCTGCCGCCTCATTGTTATCTGGTTTATCGAACGACGTTGAACTTTATCAGAAGAGGGTCTCATTGAAAAGAAAAGTCAACGATGAACAAACTGAACAGTTCAAGAAATTACAGAAGCAAAGTCTACATTTTCCTGATTCAAGACACAAATCATTAGAAGAAACTGGAAAAGACAAGCCATTAGATGAAACTGAAAAAGGTTTGATCTCATCAACTAAAAAACAAGTGAAAAATAGGCCTCCTAGCACTTGGCCTAGAAAACGTACTCCATCGAACGTCGACGAGATCATTAAATCGATACCTACTTTTCCAGGCACAATTAAGTCCAACCCGAAGACAAATGTTGCTGTTGAAGAGCCAGTTAATGAGACTCTTGATAAACATTCAGGTAAGCGTTTCCGTTTTGCTTCCAGTTGGACCAAAGCTGAAGATGATACCATTATTTATTACAAAGAGAAGTTACACTATCCATGGAAAGCAATTGAGGCTGCGTTGAATCATAAGCATACATGGCAGGCCATTCAAATGCGTTATTTGCGTAACCATAAGTCTCGTAACGATGAGTGGTCACGATTCATGGAGGTCAAGTTGGTGAATGCGATTAGAAAAGATTGGGAAAGTAGATGGAAAAGAATTGCTATTGATCTAGGTGTTGATACAATAACGACTGACAGATGTATTGCGAAAAACATTGAGCTTTGTAAGTTTGTCAATGAAGAGCGTGTTCAGTCGATTTTTGATAACAAGGACATTAAACAGGGTTATGAGAATTCCCAAAATGATATTAGAGAAGCTGAAGCTCACAAGAAATTGATGTTAGTCTATATGGGCTTAGAAACCATTAGTTATGAAAGTGATGATGAAGGCGAGGGACAGAAAAAAGACAATAGTGCAGAACAAGAATATCATGACAAAAAAGAATTCAATGAGGAAGGAGTTCAAGAAAGACAAGAAGAAGCATGATACATGATTTTTATAAATCTTTGACGCATTACAACTCGGGTCTTTTGACCTCTTTTTTGTTCATTAGTTTTATTTTTTAGAGGTTTGTAGATGTTTTTGCACAGTTTTCCAATGTATATCAAATGTTCTACATGACAGTAGATAATAACTGTAATGCGTCTCTCGTGGATGGAGATTTCTTCACTGTTCTTGTCAACTGTGTGTTATAGACTTCCGTATCATATTGTTTTCTGAAAGTAGTACACTATATATATTCTTCTAAGGACTATTTGAAAGTCTACAGATCAATAGATCACAAATTCCGGAGAAGTAGTATTCTTATATTGCTGCGGCAGGCGGTGAGGCTTAACTCCCAAGAAGTTGGCTTAAAAATCCAGAATCGCTACAGAACTACGCGGTGGTAGCTTGAGCAGCTGCAGAGAGAGAGAGATGAAAAATCAGTGTGACTCTGTGGTTCCTGGGCCACTCGTGATGAAGTAAACGTGGCAAAAAGATTACAAATCGTGCGTTTGAAAAACCTTCAATGTGGAGCATATGGAGTGACCATTATGCTTATGCTATTTAACAGATATACAAACCTAAGTCTATGTAAGGGGATTTGTGGCTATTCAAGGAAACACATGGAGTCCTCAGAATCTTCAAAGCGTCGTTTAGGAACAATTTGGACCGAAATTCAAATCATAATATTCTTCATCTTCAACTGGAGAATGAATATTGCAATAAGAATCAGCGTCAATTGGAATTTAGGCAAATTCGCCTAGTTTCTCATTATTATTCTTGAATTTTTACAAGGTTTCTGCGTCTTTCAAATGTCTTTACAATACCACAAGAGAATACCAACAAGGTCTACGCTCTTCCATTCTAATGCAGACTTCATTGAAATCCTTATTGTCGTTCTTCAATTTGGTTGCTATATGAATGGCATAATTTAATTTTTCTAAAGTTTGATGACACGCCTCTGTATCTTTACCGCTATCTTTAGCAAAAAGACATCTAGTAAATGGAAACTAGATTTACATGTGTGATAACGTCATTGTTGGCAACTTTAGTAAAAACATGATGTGATGTCGTAACTTTCATCGGCATAGGCAGTACCAAAACTTGTTTATTGGGAATCTCTCGCTTAACGGCTTTGTAACATGAAATTTTATTTCCTTCCGGTTTGAGAATCAAATAAAGGGTTTAAAATAAGTAGCGGTTTACGAAAACTTTTTCCAATAATGTAGAAGATGAGGCATGTGGGATATTGAATTCGTCCAATATCAGTGAATTTTTGTCCAAGATTTTATACTTTTTCCCATTGGCTGGTAATATTACTGACGATAATCCTATATGAGTCCTCGCCTTGTTCAAATCACTGATTGCGGAATAATTTTGAGTGTTTGGTTGTCCTGGAATCACACCTGGAACTTGAATTTGTTCCTGTTGATTTATTTGGATTTGTAATTCTAATCTTTGTTCTTGTAGCAGTAGCATTCTTTGCTTTTTTGTAGGCTTTCTTCGTATAATAACTTTCGGATAGTTGGAGCTCGCTCTTCCTCTTTTCTTTTCTTGCCTCATATAGGTACAAACTGCATTGGCTTTCTCACATTGTAGACATTTGGGAGTATCACCGGAGCATTTTGTTCTCTTCTGATTACACAGATCACAAGCTTTCTTTGTTCTACGGTATTTGGTTCTTTTATCGTTGTCGCTAACAACAATGTTGGCATTAGTGTCACTCCCAGACAACTTAGAATGTCTATGCGCCATTTCTTCGTCCGAGAGTGAGTTCGACGATAACATGGAAGTTGCAGATACACCGGAGAAAGTTGACTTTGAGCCTGTTGCTCCCAAAGGTGCAGAAAAATAGGCTTGAGGTGCAACTTGGCCTGAAATCATCATGGTTGGACCAGAATTAGACACCGAAGAGAGCCTAAATAACTGTCCCGAATTCACTACTGGAAGATTGGAAGAAGGGTATACTATCAGGGGTCTTTGGATCGTCAACGGTGAAAATTTTTGATTAGTAGAATTGATGATCGCTGGTGGTGGTGGAGGGGTCATCATCGGGGAAGAGTGCTGGTTCAAGACATCCGATGGGAGGATGCTAGATAAGGAAGGTAACTCCGAAATACCTTGGTCAAAGTTATTAAACTGTTGTGGTCTTCTGTGGTGCTGTTGAGAATGTAGGGATCTTAAAATTGGGGGAGGTAGTCGATCTTGAAATGACTGCATTTGTAACGATCGACAAGTTAGCTGGGATTGTTGTTGGATTTCATTGAATGATGGAAGTCGATGCTGCTGTTGTTGTTGTTGTTGATGTCGTTGTTCATCTTGTTCAAATTGCTGACATCGCACACCGTTAGGTGGTTGACGATAATCAAACGCAACTGCCAGAGGTTCCACAGCAGGGGTTATTGATTGCTGGTAAGAATAAGGAGATGACAGAAGATCTTTCTTAGTGGGGCTACTGGAGTTGAATGTTTGGTCGTCATTTTGGTTGAACGACTGCATAGTATATTGAACGGACGGTACTAACTCTTTGAAAAATTAGAAAAACAAAAAACACGAAAGATATGAATATATAAAGACACCGAACGGCAATGCTTTAAACCTAATAATACATGAAAATAATAGTTTGTATTCTATCTGGCAGAAGAAAACGAGATTTCTGGAAGTAGAAATCTATTTAAACGGATGGGGTCCATCAATTATCTTAAAAGAAAAGATAATAACGCCGGAAGCAAAACAAAAATGCTATTTGTCGACTAATGGAACTAGAAATCGGAATCGAAAATGCGGCCCAGAAAAATGATTAATTCCAGTTGTCGGCGTGCAGTGCGCTTCGATCCCAAAAGAGGATGCCCCAAAGCTTACCACCGAAACAATAACATGCAGTCAGAGGTGGGTCGGGTGAGCTGCAGGTTTATGTATTAGAGAATGCAGGGAGGTCAATATCTGGTTTGGTGGTTTACTAGAGCCAGTGAGAATTCAAAAGAGATTTCAATCATGATCCTAAAGGGTGATGTCATCAATCCTTTGTCCAAGAAGTTGATAACCGCAGATACTCGCAGATGAACTGAAGTTTAAAAGCGTGAAAAAACAGAACTCAAATCTACACCGAAGGAGCGTCGGACATAAACATGCGGAAAAAAAAAAAACAGGAATTCGCACAAGAGAACTTGCAGACGGTACTCAATGCGATTGGTAATGGCATCAAGAAAGTTCACTGGCAAATCCAGCTAGCGGCAAACCCGAAAAAACAGGAGGATTGAAAGATCATTACTATGTCTTCAACGCTTCAACGTGATAGAGTGCCTGTGGATTTGGTTTTCCAGGTGAGATCCTATTCCATTCATTACTTGGTTAAGGAATCAGGGGCGCATTAGTTTCATGCTACAAAAGTCACATGCAACGGATTTGACATCTTCATGGTCAGTATTATGACCTTTATTGAGCACCAAGATCGCATGCATAATACCAATAATAATCTGTCTGTTTTTTATTGTTTTTTTTTGGTCTTGGGTAATTGTAAAATATTGTTATCTACCTTTGATATGATTCATGAAAAAAACGCTCTATATGGGACAGTTTGGGTATACTGATGAAGAATATCTTTAAAAGATACTTTTTATTCTCGAATATTCTGGGAAAAATCCACGAGAACTGGAATTTTCTAAGTTTTGGAGCATCATTTGTTTAATCACAGTAACTGTTTCAGTTCAACTGAGAGCATTTTTGGAGGCTTAGTATAAATGTTGTCAATTGTGAATTACAGCAGCAGAAGGCTATCTATATCTACGGACATAACTTTAGGTTTCAGGGTGGATATATAAATTTTTAGCTTGATTATCCCGAGAGATGCTAATAAGTCTCCTGTTTTCAAAGGTTGCAAAGTGGAACACTTTGACACACTAATTTTAAAATTTCGACGAGTTACACATCTCAGCCTATCTGACTAAATACTTCCAATACTTAGGTCACGTCTTCAAACAAGTGTCGAAGGTAAGAGTGGCACATATTCTATAATTTAGCATTTTTTGGTGTCTGAACCGGAAGTCGGGAGTGAGAATCTGATAAGTTTGTACTCTATGACGTTCCTTCTGCATGGATTTTTGGTGGGGGCGCATCGGACTGCTATTTTTATACTGGCCGGAATCGTAATCACAGGGCGGAGTTAAGGTGGTGCTTGATTTAACCTCTATTGTCCCTGGAAACTACAAGTTGTGATATTTAAGCGGCGTATTGTTGTTGAGTGCAGCTTGTGGCTTTTAATTACGAATGCACAAACGGGAACAAACTTTTTCACGGTGCCAAAACCAAAAGCTGAAACAATCCACTCTTCCATACAAGAACATGCAAGTCTATTTCATTGAAGAGGGAAACTTCCACCGTATATAATTTAGCCCTGTCTAAATAATTCAAAGATTTGTCTCTGCTTCTTTGCACTTTAATATCCTGTTGAAGGCTTTATATACATCAACTAACTCATGGTAGTTTGAGCTAAGTATTAGCCAAAAGAGTTCGGTGCCTTACATATGACACGACAAGAACTAAACTGGACCTGGATGGAGACCACTTTTTGCTGAGTAAATAAATACCATGATTAAAAGACCTCTTCCATAACAGGAAATAATCTAACTTTCTCAGAATGTATAGAATAGACAAGTCATTAAGACGGCAAACGTGTCGTCAAAATGATTTGTAATCAAAGTTGCATTAATACTCTATTATGAATAAGGCAATTAAACAATTTCTAGATACTGAATATGTAGTTTAAGTTCTTCCTCACCAATAAGATTATATATACATGAAGGCGGCAGTATACAATCTGAATGAGCGCTTATCAAACAGTGAAGAAGTGATTTGAGAATAATGACACTCGAGACGTCCTTTTCTCGTGCCATAGCTCGTAATGTTCAGAGAGGTATATCGTAATGGTTGACTAGTATTGGTTTCTGCCCGCAGGTGTCCTCCACCAAGAAAAGTAAATGAGCCTGGAGTGACAATTTGAAGTGTCCAACAATTGAGTTGTACAGGAGGGACACTTCTTGCATTCAAACGGAGACAAATACAATGTCAATTCCTGACTAATTCCACTGCTTTTTCTGTAGACCAGCCGACAGCCACGAACGAAAGCCGGCTTTAAGCACTGCCGCGGTAAGCAACAGAATGTCTCCAGAAAAAACAACCTGACACCGCTTAGTTTTCTACATATGCAGGCGGGCCATTACCGGATTCGGCGCCTCCTCGTCTGGATAAATGAGAAATGAAGTCACCCCGCCGTGCCTTTTCTTGGAGAACCTTAAACTTAAAGGTCGGCTTGGTGGTTGAATGGCTCAACAGATTTGCTGGATTGCTGAATCACATTCTTTCAGAAGTATAGTCAATGGATCGTCACAAAGGATTTTTCTCAAAATCCAAGTCAAACGGGCAAAATACTAGTCATTTGTAGCTGCTGTTGTCGTTAATGTTCCTCACAGTAACATTGGAATAATAAAAAAAACGTTCCTGCTCTCGTTGTAACCATTTCAGTGATTGAATTTATATCCAGACAACAATCACAACAATTTCTTTAAATGTCTGCCAGCGAAGGAAATTCACGACCAACATTTACTTCAAGTTACGGGTCAGTCTCAGATAACAGAGGTAGCTCTTTATCTCAGACCGAAGTAGCCTTCATAACAGAGGGGGAACCACTATCTACAGACGACGATCAGACAGACGCTGCGTCTTATAAACATGTTGAATTAGATGAAGGAGAAGAAGAAGACGTTGATCAATTTGTCTTGAGATATGGTTCAGTCAATGTGAAATACATAAAACGACCAAAAGTTAGTGTATGGTTTTTCAATAAACCATATGCTTTAAATTTCTTTTATAATGGAACCTTATACAGAACCAAAACTGAACGTGGAGAAAGTGGGAAAATTGAATTATTTTTAGATTTATTATATGTTGGGATTGTTGCCAAGATAGCTTCTGATGCGACTAAAGAAGCTTCTTGGAGTTCATTGTTAAGGTACATTCTATTATTCTTACCAATATGGCAAGTTTGGTCCGATATTAAAGATTTCATGAACTATTATTTCAATGAAGATTTATCACAGAAACTGTACGTGCTTTGGATTTTATCGTTGTTGGTGATTTATTGTAATGCGACAAATTTTATTTTGGAGTCTAATCATGCTAATGCGTTTGTAGTGGTTCCATATATCTTGTGTCGGTTATCGTTAAGCATTTCATTATTGGTTTATTCATTTTATATTCCACAACATAGACTACAGATTATTCTTTATGGTTGTTTGATACTAATCACTTGTGCTTTATGGATTCCAGTTATATTCATCCCTGTTAAAGGTAAAATTATTTTATCATTCATAAACTTCTTTTTAGAGCTAGCATCACAAGCAATTTCATATCATCCATGGACCAAGAAGAAATTACAAGTGAAATATTCGACTGCTTTGAATATTGAACACGAAGTGGAGAGATTTGGGGCCTTTTACGTTATAGCGATTGGAGAGTTTTTATACAATATAGTTACTACAGGATATGAAAAGAATTTTGGTCTTGGTTTTACTGAACATTTATGGCGTGCCATCATGCTTTTAATAATTTCTTTTATCATGTTATGGTTATATTTCAACGGTGATGGTTCACTTCAAGCAGTTCATGCAGTCAGAAGAAGTGCTACAACAGCCATGATATGGCTATGGTTACATATACCTTTGATTGCGTCCATGATTCTTAGCGCTGATGCAGCTGCTGATCTTTGCTATGAACATGAGATTGAAAACAAGGCACTTTCTTATTTTTTCAGCGGAGGGCTGTCCGTCACTTTGTTCATGTTGTATGGAATTGCTATATTGGATAAGTCAAAGGATGATGCACATGATAATGATCCTGATTGTGTTGTAAGAAAGCATTATGTTTCTAAATTCTGGAGATTGCTTCCGAGAATTCCAGTTGGTATCCTGTTTATTATGTTTTCAGTGGCTGATTTAGGTATTACCCAATTATTTGCTAGCATTATGTCACTCTTAATCGCCTTGTTCGCTTACGAGTTGATCATGGCTGGGTTCCATGAACGCACTGAAGAAGTCTGTTGACTGTCTTACATGTAGAATTTTTTTCTTCTGTATTAACTATATTATTATTTTATTTGTTTTCATTTACATTTCATTATTTGGCAAAGAGTTTTAAGATATTTTTTTTCCCTATTGGCTTCCTCTAAGAAATTAAAGCTTTATAATAGATAGCTAGCTGTCAGCCACCTCTTTGAATCACAAGTGTCCACTGTGTATCAATGAGAGGTTACTCGTAACTATCCTATTCTTTAGGTCATCCCAATTAGACGCCATTCCCGTATTTACTAGATAGAGGAATGATTCAAAGACTCAGAAGCGCTGTTGCTAACAAGTCGACGCCAAGAAACGATCGAAACAGCTAATCATGCTCCGAATGCTATAAGGTTGGTCACTACGTTATGACTAAATCCAGGTAGATTCAAGAAACAGGTCTTCAGTCTTGTGGTCAGAAGGTTAGGCCTTGTTGATGTCGGTTGGGACTCTTCTTTGGAGTGTAGTACCATGGACGGTCACCTAGGACAGCAAGTCGATCGACCTCTGATAGATAGAATAGATCAACTGGTTGTCATTCTACCGCCCATCCTACATGTTTTCTTTTTTGTAAAGATGCTAATAATGGCTAATCCATCAGAAGTAGTTTAGTAGCTTATTTATCTGCTGTACTTCAGGATACCACTGAATAATGACTTTGAATGTCTGATTTTGAAAACTGTGTTTAGCGCTCAACAGAAAAATTTGCGATGCCTCCTAAGCTTCCTGGTTTCTACTTCGATGAAGAGAAAAAAAAGTACTTCAAGATAATGTCTGGAGCAAGTGCAGCCGCTGCGTCTGTCTCCTCTACTTCTTCTCTCAGTAACTCGACGGTCAATTTGATTAGGTATAGTAGCTCTGAGCATAAGAGGAAGAAAAGGGAAGACACTTTTAAACAGTCGGGATCTACTGCTGGGTCAGAAGAACTTCAGATAGACGAAATCAGATACGACTTCCCTGACTTGTTAATTTTCCTCAAAAACTCAAGCCGCTTGACTACTGACCAATTTGATTATATTTATTCCAATCATTTCAAAGGGAAACGAAGAAATGGCGACAAGTACCATCGGCTACGGATCAAAACGATATTACATGAATTGAAGTTTGATCAATTCTTCAAGATACAGAACCCCATGAACCGAAATGATAACGCTGGCCTTTTCACAAATGAAAATATATCCTGGATATCTTCTCAATGCGGACTTGTTCTTGTGGGCATATATAATCAAATATTGATATTTAATGGCAAAAATATAATGAAGTTGGGGGACATGCCAGAGGAAACAATCTTGACACCTACTGCGTATTTTAAAGCTGAAACTGAAACAATTGAGCAAGTATTTGTATGTAACATTTTAGGCGACCTGGAATATGATACGAAGATCAACGTGTTCACTAACAAAAAAATTATTGAACTGAGTGTTGAGAGTGATTTGGACAGAGTGGAGCACACTGGTGAAATAAGTTTACCACTTAGAGCATGTTGTTATTGTTTTGTTGATTCAGGGTATTATGTAGGACATAAATTGAAATCTGGAAAGTCAACGGTGACCAGATATCGTCAGAACAGTTCGAAATCTTGTGAAGCGATAGATTCTGAACCTACCTGTATTGCTGTCACAGAAGACTGTTCAAGTGCAAGAAGAGATTATACTAATTGTGGATTTGTAGCCATTGGGACAAGAAGTGGTGTCCTTTATTATACCAAGAAAAATAGATTTGGAAGGTCTGACTTGAAGAAGATTGATTTTATGGCAAGTTTGTGCTCATTGAGATTTATTTCAATTGAGGACAGGGTTTTTTTACTTGCCAGCGGATTGAATAACATCTTGAAGTTGTTTGAGATACGAGACAGTTGCAGGCTAGTTGAGATTATACAATACAAAGGATATGAACATGTTACCCGATTACAAGAAAACATAAATTTGCATTCTTCAAAGTGGTTCTTCGTAGTGTATAACGATAAGCTGAAAGAGTTGAAGATGTACTATCTTTTTCATGAGAAACCAATGAAAATGGCAAGCAAGTTCCCAGTCTCCGTAAGAAGTACGCCACAGTGCCAGTTTAGTTTTGTTGATGAGGACATTGTTATATGTGATGGCAATGCTTTAAAAGTTTACCGATCGTCGTTCGAGAAAGAATGGCCTGAATATGAAGAGCCCAAACAAGTACCTGATGGATCAGTTGTAGAACAGAGTCCATGATGAAGTTACTCGGGTGTGTCATCACAGCTTTGCACCAGGTGTTTTTGTATTTTTTATTTTTCATTTTTCACGTCGGTTTTTCATTTTATTCTCTTCACACTTTGGAAACGCAGAGCGAGTGACGCAACTGCAGCGATTGAGTCATTTGACTGCCAGGGGCCAGAGATTATTTCAAAGGGACCAGACAGAGTCAGAGTGGAGTTTGAGTTTACTGTCACTTTTTGTATATTTATTTATTTATGTGTCTATATCAGCTGCTGTGTATTCTTAATATTAATACCTAGCATAGTATACCACAACATAATTACACGAGGATGGCACTGAAGAAAGCAGGTGTTTTAGGAGCCACTGGTTCAGTCGGTCAACGTTTCATCTTACTTTTATCCGACCATCCAGATTTTGAGTTAGCTGTCTTGGGTGCTTCTTCCAGATCAGCTGGTAGAAAATATGAAGACGCTGTCGTTTGGAAACAAACCTCATTACTACCACAGTCCGCTACTGAGATCGTTGTCTCTGAATGTACTGTTGAAGCCTTCAAAGATTGTGATGTTGTTTTTTCAGGTCTAGATGCCGATTATGCAGGTCCTATTGAAAAAGCTTTCGTTGAAGCTGGTTTAGTGGTTATTTCAAACGCTAAAAATTATAGAAGAGAAGAAGATGTTCCATTACTTGTTCCTATTGCAAATACTGAACATTTGTCAGTTATTGAGAAGAAACTCTCAGATGCTAAAACCAAAGGTGAAAAAAGACCAGGTTTCATCATCTGTATTTCAAACTGCTCCACTGCGGGATTGGTCGCTCCGTTGAAACCATTAGTTGACGCATTTGGTCCAATTGACTTATTAACTGCTACTACTTTGCAAGCTATATCCGGTGCTGGTTTCTCACCCGGTTTCCCAGGTATTGATATTTTAGATAACGTTGTTCCCTTTATTTCTGGTGAAGAAGAAAAAATGGAATGGGAAACGAAAAAGATTTTAGGTAAAGCAAATGCTGACAATACTGCTTTTGAGATCTTGAGTGATGACGAATTGAAGGTTTCTGCCCAATGTAATAGAGTCGCCGTCAGTGATGGTCATACCGAATGTATCGCTTTGAGATTCAAAAACAGACCTGCTCCTTCTTTAGATCAAGTCAAACAAGCATTAAGAGATTACGTCTGTGAGGCTACTCAATTGGGTTGTCATTCTGCTCCAAAACAGGCGATCCATGTGTTAGAGGCTGATGACAGACCACAACCTAGATTAGACAGGGAAAGAGATAATGGGTTTGGGGTTTCCGTTGGTAGAGTTAGAGCTGATCCTATTTTGGATTACAAGATGGTTGTGTTATCTCATAACACAGTTATTGGTGCTGCTGGAGCAGGTATTTTAATTTCTGAGTTGTTACTTGTTAAAAACTTGATCTGAATTTCTTCGAGACGGATATGCAACCTAATATAAACGAAGAGAAAAGAAACTAATAAATAATTACACTTTCAAATTAGTTTTGTACTCTCATTAATAAAAAATGAGTCACATATAGTAAGAAACTGGGCTTATGCTTGTAAATATAAAAAAGACACGAATCGAATAGACAAAGAGAAACGTCCTGTGTGTTAGTCCCAAGACTTATAACCAGCAGTTTGACAGTTAGTATAGATTGTAAAGAACATGTACGTCACACATAACTATGGCTTATACTCTATGTAATGACGCATGTAGCCTACACCGGTTAGAACAAGAATATGCGTATATGATCACTGTTTGCTGAGTCCACAGCCAAGGACAGTATGAAACATAACTTTCATAAGACACTCCATCCAAAAACACTTATATTTAAGCATACGAAACCCCTATTACACTTGTAAAACCTTCAAAAATCTTCTGCAGCTAAAGCGTTTGTTCTGATGGTCACCGAAAATAAATAAGGCCACTCACTCACTCACTCGCCCTGTCAGATAAACAAAGGAGAATAAAAATTAGTTGGAGCTGTGCGGTGATCTAACGTCATTTTCACTTATCTGGTTATAGGCTCACAGCATATTCATTTGTTTGATATACTGTTTGTACTCATTAGCAGATTCGATTATATTGCTACTATTTAAATCTGCAGCCATCAACATCTCACATCCCTAATACTATTTGCCATTCTTATTTCATACCTCTTCCCCATCTTTTATCTCTCTGTCTGTCCCTTTCTAGAAAGACTTTACAGAAGGAAAAAAAACACACAAATTATTATTATAAACAAAAAGGTGCATAGATCAAGTTATATATTTCCTATCACATACATCATCCTCATCTATAGACTAGGGGCTTTGTAATTACATTATTATCATCAGCTTGACTCGCCTGCTAACGTATACTTACAAGTCACTTCCATAAAAGTTTTGCATTCCCTCATTTAGTTTGTTAATAACTCCAATGCCATATACTCCGCCAAGCAGACATCTTTCCAATGGCAAAGGTAACACTACTACTAGTAATACAGTCCAGGATGCTTTTAAAGCCTTCATGTCTCAAACGAATGATTCCAACAGCAGCATAAACTCGAAGAAGTTCTATTTAGGTAGTAGTGAGGACAGTGATGACAACCTTCCTGAATCGGCATCTGCATCTGCATCTACTTCGACACTTCCCCTTCCCACGGATAAAAAAGTTCTTGGTCTCTCAAGTGATAATAACAATCAGCTGTCTCTTCCGATTAATTCTAGACCCATGACACCTGATAGATCGTCTTCATTCACCAGACCATTCTCACAACCGCTATCAAGGCCATCATCTATAGGATTAAATGTTAGAAACTCAAGATTACCATCATCATCTTTGTCGAAAGTGAACCCATCTGATAAACATTCACAAGATGACGTTATAAAGTTCACAATAGAGTCCCCGCAGTCATATTCATATACTCTGATGTCTCCCAACTCACTTGCATTAAGATTGAATGTATTGAAGAGATCCTTAGAAATTCTTGTTGAGCGTCCTGGACTGATGTCTTCCATTAGCGGTATTGCTGGAGGAGTCGCTGATTCATACGACTCCCCTTCCTTAGGCGTTCAATATGGTAGAAGACCTAGTATAGTGAATAACGTAATCAGAATGGAACGTAATGCTTCAGTCTCGGCGTTATCTACCGTTTTACAACGTGCCCACATATCAAGAGAAGGTTCCCCTATGTCTTCCACAACACCAAACACAAATAATTATTTTACTCAGGAGAATGGTAGCCTAAACAGCAATAACCATGAAGCTGATCAAGAACTGGTCGAAGATTTGAAAGAAGTGATCAAATTATTGGAAAATGGTATACCTGCATCTGATGTTTCACTTGATAGAGCTGTGAACGTTGTCACATTACATAATTTGTCTGTTTCAAACTCAGACTTGAAATCGTTATCAAAAGTTGCGATGATTAAGATTAATTTATTTCATGCTCTTTCCACTCCTTTCAGAGATAGAGACCATTCTTCCGACTCACAACAAAATTCAATAGCTGGTTTGCCATTGTTGGCATCGACACCTTCTATTGTTGGTCTTTCTGCATTAAACTCTACAGAGAAGACGCCCTCGTCGACTCCTATTTCTTCCAATAGACAGTTCCATATGGCTTCTACAGGTAAAAACAAGTCCCCAAAGGCTATTTTCACTTGTGATTTGGAGGCTCCATGGAACTTAAAGAATGCAAACGATTTAGCTTGTTTGATGTTTGGTATCTCAAAAGCTTCGATTCAAGGATTAACGTTGATGGATCTAATTGCGCCTAGATCGAGAGATCTTGTTATGGATAGACTTTGGGAGCATAAAGAGCTTACATTTTCAGGTGAAATTATTGCTATAAAGAGAAACAATAAAGGAATTGCATGGACTTCGTTATGGGCCAAGAGAAAAGATGATTTCATGATTTTAATCTTTGAACAAGTCCCATGTGATGCCATAGATATAGTGATTGAAAAAAGTCTTTTAATAGAAGACAATGGCTCTTACACTGTTAAATCATATGTCGAGAACACAGGAACATTGTTCCGTGATAATAAAAAGTTATCTGGGTTAAAGCTTGCTGATTTTTTACCAATAATGAGTAAAGAGCTTGATGGTGCATTCAGAAATCCAAGTGCCAGTGAGTTTTCAAACCTTCCTACACCCAGAAAAGACTCTTCGATTATTAACAAGTCAAGATATTTCACATTGAAAATAGATAATAATTATTCTACGCCCTGCGCTATTACTTCTGAACCTTTAGACTCGGACTCCAATAGCGTATCTATGATCAGAATGAACCTTCACTCTCTGCCCTATATTGCTGGGTCATTTGTTGTTTCCTCTAAAGATTACAAAATTATATCATTCAATGACGCCATCGCAAAGAACCTGTTTGGCAGTGCCCAATTGGCAGGAAAACAGATCGATATAATTCTTCCAAACTTTACCAAACTCTTGCATCAAGCGCTGCATACGAGTCCAAACTTGATGTACCAAGACGGTGTCGTCCTTCCCGAGCATTATTTCAGAAAGTTGAATGCTTGGGAAATTGGATCTACAGAAGAAGAACGGGAATTGCTATTTTTAAACTCAAATGGTATTGATGGTTTACACAGAGATGGAACTTTATTCAAAGTTGATGTTCAATTGAGAGTTATAGAACATGAATGTTTCATGCTATGGATAACCTTCTCTAGACTTTCTTCATTAAATTCTGGTTCGCCTGTTTCTGTCAGTACACCTACTAGTACATTGTTGAGGCAAGGCATTTTGCCCTCAGATGATCAGATTGAGGCTGGAGCCCCTACTGTTGATAGTGCGACTACCTTAGATGATGACAGTGATGAAATACAGAAACGTGATGCCGATAATAATAATTTTAATAATGACAATACAGACGATAGCAGCAACAATGATGATGGTCTACCATCGCAACTACGACTACTTCCTGAGGTCGAAAATGATCTGTTCTCTTGCGGAAGTTCTTCCGATGGGCTGAGCAGATCGAACAGTGTTCAAAGCACAAAGACTGAAACTACTGACGGTCTGCATATTTCTAATTCTTCTGGTGGATTAGCGCCACTGATGGCTCGAACTGACAGTATTATCAGAAAAAGGTTTGATATGGGTAATGCTGGTAAATTGATGGAAAAGAAGCAAAGCACTAGTACAACGGATGTTAGCATGTTTACAAATAGTAAGACAAGTTCTGCAAGTTCTTCATCTACATCATCTACTTCAAAGTCAGGAGCTACTGAAACAACTATTGATGTTGGAGATAGAGCAAATGATAATAGCGTGGAGGATTTTAAGCTTCATGTTATACTATCGGAGAAAAATCTGTTGAAAATTGAAAATCAAGAAATTGAAAAACTGCGTAACGAAGCAAAGTATTATCCTAAAAAAGTTGGCTTACTGAGAAGAGAAAAGAAATTTACTGATTTTGAAGTTTTGAAGAATTTAGGTCAAGGTGCTTATGGAAAAGTTGTCGTTGCTAGAAGAAATGGAGATCCACTTTACAAAGTTGTTGTTAAAGCCATTTTTAAAGAACGTATTTTGGTTGATACGTGGGTTAGAGATAGAAATCTTGGCACTATTCCGAGTGAGATTCAAATCATGAATTTCATAAACTCGGATCCACATCCAAATATAATGAGAATTGTTGATTTCTTTGAAGATGAAAAATGCTACTATTTGGAAATGCCACAACATGGTGACCCACCGGCTGTCGATCTATTTGATTTGATAGAAGTTAAATCAGACATGACAGAGTTGGAATGCAAGTACATATACTTCCAATGCTGCTCGGCAATGTCTCATTTGCACAGACATGGTGTTGTCCATAGGGACATTAAAGATGAGAACATTATTGTTGATAAAGATTACGTTGTTAAATTAATAGATTTCGGTTCTGCTGCATATACCAAGAATGGACCTTTTGGGGTCTTTGTAGGTACGATAGATTATGCAGCACCTGAAGTGCTAAACGGGAAGCCATATGAAGGCAAACCGCAAGACGTTTGGGCTATGGGTGTGCTATTATATACTTTGGTTTTCAAAGAAAATCCGTTCTGCAATGTTGATGAGATTTTAGACGGTGGGTTTAAGTTTCCTAGATTCAATGGTGTCAGTGATGGTTGTATTGATTTGATCAATCTGATGTTGGTCAAAAACATTAATGATAGGCCTACTATGGATGAAGTTTTAAAACATTCATGGTTGGCAGGCTTCAGCTGATTGACAGTGACGGCATTTCGAGAGAGAAATTGTCAACACGTTTTTAGATTTTGGATTTTGGATCTCGGTGATTGGCTAGAGAGGGGCCATATACATACACGTTATCAATGGTTCTATTTATATGTATTTATTAGAAGTTATTTCTTCTGTTCAATTTTTTTTTTTTTTCAATTAAGCTTTCGTTTTTAAGGCTATATCATTTCCTTATTTATATTTTTAGATAATCCACGGCGAAACTCATACAACAATACGCTCCAGTAATGAGCTACGATATACCAAGAGGAATTAATACTCTAAAGCTAACTGGTGCTCATCTCTAATCAAGTCTGACCTACAGACTAATTCACAAAAAAAAAACATTATATCAACGTAGCAACTAAAAAAACACTAGAATTCCAGCAAATAATCCACATTTATTCCTATACTTTTCAACTTTGAACACTGGTCCCTTGTAGTTGACATACAACTCAAATAGACATCTGAGTCATTAGTATGGTCCATCAATTGAACCTTGAAAATGTCATTATAATTCTTCAGTCTTTTATTAATCCAGTCAATAATAAATATCCTCTCAGTTGTAGATTGGAAACAGTTTTCGTATAATTCGTATGTTGATTTAATGAAATCAAAATAAATCAAAGAGACTTGGAAAATATACGTTCTCAAATCTCCCTCAAATTTCAAATTTGCAGTCAATTGGTCTAATTGTTTAGTCTTTGAGTCTAACAATGTTGTCTTTGCTGTGCCTTCAAGTTTTAGTACTCTAAGAATTTCGACCCTGTTTACGATCTCTTTCCTTGAGGTTAGTGGGTCAGATATATCCCAGCATAGCAACTTCACTAATCGTTCAGTCATGTTGTCAATCTTAAATTTCTTCAATTTTAGCAAGATCTCAATATGTTCATTTGCTTGAGTTCCCTTGGTACCCTTGGACAACAACATACTTTCAATAGTCTCATTCATCGAATTGATTAGTCCCACAGAGTTTTCGAATCTGTGATGCCCTATAGCGATCTCCAAATTGAGAATGTTTTCCTCTATAGAGTCCAAGCTATCGCTACTGTTTTTCTCAATAGCGTCTATAGATATTGATCTACGATGAGTCAATTGTGAGGATAAATCCTGTATGAAATCAGAGTTCCTGCTTAGTCTTTCATGAGTGATGGAAAGCCTATTCAAAGAGTCTCTGAATCTTCTCTGCTTCAACATCTCATCCTCAACCAAATTATGCAGTTCATCTTTGGCTTGTCTGAACGTGTTTTTAATTTTATTGTACTCATTTAAACTGTCTGTTTGAAACAATAACGATACTTCACTAGAGCTTAAACTCAAAGTATATCCATCCAACGGCGAGTCGTTGGATGACATATTTAATTGAGTTGCATCAGAAAGACTGACATCCCTAATAGGCCAACACTGAGTAGCAATCGTTCTTTTCTTGTTATCTGTTCGTTTTCTGGTAGCAATCAAAATATGATCATTCAAGATAATCAAATGAGCTGGCCTTATTGGTTTCCACGTAATCACATTTAATTCACCCCATCTCTTACTCTCAGCCAGTACATGACGACCAGGGATCGCAGATATAAGTTTCTGAGCACCTTCCACTTCTTTGAACAAATTGTTCAAATTAGATGCCCATTTCTTTTCCAATAAAATAACACTTCTCCTACTGTTAGCTGGCCCGGTTCTATTGCCATTGCTACCTTCAGAAGAATTCACGTCTCCTTGTGCTTCTTCCACCTGTTGTGACAGGACTTCGTTCAACTTCGTAACTGAAGTTTTCACATCTTTCAACATATCTTTAGTTTCAGAAATTGCATTGCTAACATCTAGCACTTGATTAAATGACTGAGTTATTACATTTTTGACGTCATTGTTGTTTGCTAGTTTGAGCTCTGTCAAGTCAGAGGCAAATCTGTCTATCTTAGTGGCATCAGCATCTTTAAGGTGAGTTTTGACGTATTCATTGGCATCATATTCGTAATTGGATAAATCTTTTAACATAGTATATGAATCCAAAATCTTAGTAGGTTGTGGAAGCAGCTGTACACTGCTTTGATCTTTATGTGATTTTAACAACAAATCGTTAGCATAGCCGGATAACGCAGGATGCTCACCTGTACCACTAATCTTATCAAGACTAGGAGTTTCAGTAGTCCCTCCAACCTTAACCGAAAACCTTCTATTAACACCTGAATTATCAATCTTATGTGGTTTACCATTCGGCTTACCCATCGAAGTCGGGGCTTTAAGTTTCTGCTTATCGCCAGGCTGAGAAGGAAAGGGCTCTGGCAGATTTTGTAATCGCCTAGCTGAATTTTGAGGTAGTGGGGGTAATGTAGCTAACCCTGGCATTGGAGAAGCCAAGGTTCTGGGTTGCTTAGTAGACCAATTGGCTCTACTGAGTCGTCTGTTTACTTTTTTTTGGTCCATAGCTTCATGAGTTCAAAATGTATAGGTAAAGACAAAGGAGTACGGGTTAAGAAAGACAAACACAAACAGATTAAAGCAAGATAGATATAGATATCGATATGTAGATCAAACCAGTCTTCTGGTAACCATCAACAAACACAAACTGACAGCCGAGGAGTTTCTCGTTCTGTTGCTGGCACGTTCACAAGAAATGGCAGCGGGAAATGTATAAGCACTGCCCTGTAAATTCGTTTATCTGCGATGAGTGCAGCGTAGAGTGTAGCATAGAGAGATGATATATATATCTATAAACAGTTAAATAGACAGACAGCAGCAGCAGAAGCAGTAGCAGAGAGGACAAAATAGATAATTAGGTACAGGTAAATTCTCATTGCCGTAAGAAACCCTTGTTTTTGATCTCGTTCATCTGCAATATAATCGATTCTCCTTGCAACTGCGGCAACACTCGGTCAATCTTTTCTAAGCTCTTCTTGTCTAGCGTCTTGTCGAGTATAAGTCGGTTGATCGACTTGCTTAATGCCTCTAAGCTTAATTCTTTCTCAAGCGGATTAACAGCTGGTTTCGTAGTGGATAGGGATCCATTCGTACCTTCTGAATTTTCCTTCATCTCATCTGTAAAACTTTCCTCGTTATCAAATATCCTTAAATCCATTTCTTTCAATGACTGTATATTTGATTTTATTGAATTTAAGTTGTCGATAATACTACCTTTTCCTTTAGCTATATCTTCTTCATTTTTTTGCTTCAGATTCAGAAGGACGTCATTTATTTTTATCAATTCATAGTAGTTGTTGTATATGATGGATTTAATCTCTGATTGATTTGTATTCAAATTCTCTGTTATGTCATTCTCCACTTCTAACAGCTTGATAAAATTAGATTTACTTATGTATGCATCGAAATTCTCTAACGTTAACTTCTCTTCGGGTTGGTTGGCTTCATTTGGGAAGGGGCTCTTGAGTAAGCCGGATATAGTAGCATCGTCTGCTGGACTAGCACTTTCTTCATCAGCGACTTGTAGAGCTTGGTCAATTTGTTGTTTCTGAAGTTGTTGAAGCTTGTAAAAATCTTTTAACGCTTCCCTTCTTGATTTAGTCACCGGTTGTTGAGCTCCTGCAGATACGCTCGCTGAGCTAGGTGAGCTCGGAGAAGAGCTGCTAATGGGGGAGTTTATTCTAGCTTTTAAAGACGAGGTCGATTGTTTCTTGTATGAAAGTGGCTCAGTCATTGATATGGACGTAATGGAATTCACTCATATATAGATGTATATATATATATATGTAGGAATATACGGAAATACAGAAATACAGAAATACAACTTACGATAACAACACTCTAACGTGTAGTCCCCATACAATCAGCTTCGTTTTGTTCTCAAATTGCGAATTCGAGAAAAGTGAGATTTCAATTTTAATAGTAGGGGAAGACATATGCATGTATTTTCCAAAGTTAATCATTCAATTGTTCTCTTCTTCTGAACTGAACTTGTCACCATTTCAGAACTATAATACGTTGAATTGAATATACGTGGAAGTTATTGATGCGCAATAGAGATGAGTATGCCAACGTTTGATGTCTCCACGCTTCAATCCATCTTGAATCAAACTCATCAGAAGATACCTCAAGAACAACATGAAGAACAACAGAAAGAAAATCAAGATCTAATAGATGATGAAAATGGCATCAGAAAAATTAGCATTCCACCGATGAATGAATGGAGATTTGAATTAAAAAACAACGAAAAACTCAAACTCAAACTTTTGTCTGGAACAGCTGAGATATTTGGAACGGAACTCTCTGCAAATATTGAATATTCGTTTCAAGGTTCTTTGAAATCTTGTGTGTCTTCTCTCAGAGGTTGCCAGATCCAATATTGGAACTGTCAACCTTCTTCAGAGTACATAAGTGAAGAGACATGCATCGACCAATACTTGAGTTTGCATCTAGCATTAGAAAACGAAAGAGTTAGAAATAAGACACAGTCAGATACTGCGATAGGTCCAAGGGTGTTAGTTATTGGTGCTAAAGATTCGGGAAAGACATCTCTTTGCAAAATACTCTCTTCCTATGCCGAGAAATCAGATAACCAGCCGGTGTTGATTAATTTAAATCCCAAAGAGTCTCAGTTTGTCGTTCCTGGCTCACTTACAGCTACGCCTGTGTCTGATATGTTCAATGTCGAGAATATTAACCTCGGTGAAACAATAACGACGGGTCCTTCTTTTTATCATCAGAAACAACCGATTGTGAAAACTTTTGGCATTGAGAAGTACACAGATAATATAAAATTATATAAATTTATGATTCATGAATTAAGCTCTGTTGTGAGAAAACGATTTGAAAACGATAAAAAAGTGGCACAATCAGGATTGATCATTGATACCCCAGCATTCAGCATGGATGATCATGAATTAATTCATGACATTGTCCGTTGGTTTGATATAGATGTTTTACTAGTTATGGGATCAGAAAGACTGTTGATTGATCTCAAGAAGAAATTGTCATACCCTGGTTTGAGATTATTGAAAATAAGTAAATCCAGCGGTTGCGTTGATAGAGAAGACAGATTCAGAAGAGAATTACAACAGAGGTCAATCAAAGAATATTTCTATGGTATCGAATCATTACAATTGAGTCCTTACACCATCACAGTCAGCTTGAAAGACTTGATATTTTTAAGACCTAAAGAGACAGAGAACGTGAATATGGCGTTCCTAGGTGGCGATGACGATGATGATTATGAACCACAAGGGAATTATCAGAGCGGTTCTATAAATTATCAAGAATTAATAGAGAGAATGAGTGAGCCAAACTCAGGTAATTTGTCAAATAGCATATTGGCCCTCGTTGATGATTCAAAGGTGGAAGTTGGGAAATTTTTGAATAACCTGGAACAAGATAATGTATTGTTTGAGTCTGTTTTGAAAAGTAGTACTTTAGGTTTCTGTTATGTGTTGAACTGTGACGATACCGAACACAAAGTGAAGTTATTAGTCCCTTCACCGGTGCAGCAATTGCCTACAAAGACATTAATAGTGACACAATATAGATACCATGAATAAACTCAATAGTCATTTTTGAATTTGAGGGCCGGTACTATTTCCAGTTAAATATGCAATAAGTAGAACAGTATTTCTCAATTGAAGAAGAAAGATAGTCATTCATAAAACGATACGTAATCATTAAAGACGCAAAAGGTAGAAAGCACATTAAAAGAGTAGTAAACACTTATATGATTCATTTCAAATCCTTCAATGGAATACCGTCACTATTATTTGGATCAAGAGTAGTTGCTGACGCTGTCATTGAATTTGCAGCGTCGCCAGTATTCGAAACAACGGGAACATGACTTTGACCCAACTCGGGATCCACAATCCCCTCAAAAAATGTTTCTCTTAATTCTTTCCATCTGGTAGTCCAGGTGCCTAATCCTATCATGATGCAACAACTGACAAATTGTAAAACCCACCAATATATATTTTTAGGAAAGCCCGAATTCAACCAGACTAGAGCTAGATTTATAAGATGAACGGTGATGGCGAAGTCCCAAGCTAATTTAGATCTACCAATGACTAAAGCTATGAATATGACACTTAATAGTGAATCAAATAACCATAACACCGTTAGTGTCAAACCTAGAGTATTTTCCAATGATATCAATTCCCATGAGAAACACCAATTTAAAGTAAATTGCTGGCCAGATAATTGTGCCGTTAAATAAAACAGTATCAACGCAGTTAAATAGTAAAATACCTGTAGTATTATAATTTGCACAAATAGTCTCGCTGGAGAGAACGTGTTTGTCAGTGAGTCTAATGATTCTGACGAGAATTTGGGAAGTGCCGAGTATTTAGTTCTGAATGTTTGAAACATGATGAGTCAATTGAATATGAAGAAGACAAGTCGGATACTTTTTATATGAGGTAGGGTAGGATGATGGATAATTAAAACCAGAGGCGAAAGATAGATTTAGAAGAATTGAAACAACTAACAAAACTGATTTGCCTTGCTATTCTCTTGCAATTGTTCGGTTTTCAAATACACGTTAATTTGCATTAACTGGTTTTCAGTCATCAAGAAACAAGAAGTAAGACTGTTTGTGGCTATGAATTGTGTATATATTTAAAACGGAAGAGCATTTCCTCTCAGAACGCATTTTCTTATTTTTTTTTTTTTTTGGTATGTCCTTTGAGACTTTTTAACTGGTATAACATATTCCAAACCACTTGTACCCGACTCTGATTTCATTAAATGCAGATACTGAGTATTGGCTACTTAACGTGTGTTATAGCTTCCGACCCAATATAAGAATGGAAGTTACTAAAAAGCAGAAAATCAATGAGTTCAATCTTGAAGACTATGAAGATTTCATATCTTTACTTCCGACGAGAACATGTGAAATACTATCTGAGAAACGAATATCATACGTGATCACTAGGCTCAAATTGACCATGGCCACTGGGAAACATTTAAGTGGGAATCTTTCCAATTTTCTTAGAAATTTTAAGAATCTGAAGGAACTGTCAATTAAAGGTGCAAAGAACAAACTATACAAGAAGGGTTCTAAACAACCCCCATATTTAGAATTACAATTAAAAATTAATGAAAACGTACTTATTAACTCTAAGTTTATAAGGCTTAAACTAACTGGTGTTATATTTGATAGATTCAACTTGACTGGTTTTCAGAATTTGAAATTTTTGGAATTGGATAAGTGTGACATACAGGATAGGTCGTCAATAGTATTATCAGACACGATTGAATTCTTAGAGATTAGCTTGAAATCTACATCTAATGATATCTTCAACAATCCATATAATTCCGATAATTTTTTTTTGAATATTAAACACATTCCCTCAAATCTTAAACTTTTGAGGATAACAGGATCGCTGAATGTGGTAACCACTATGGACCATTTAATAAGTGGATGCTCTAAATTTCCGAAAACTTTTAAGAAACTAATTATCCAAGTATATAGTCTTCCTTATAGAAACCTAGAAGAATTTGAAGCATTTGAAGATTTGAGAGATGAGCTACAAATAATACTGGACGTCAATCACTCTACCTTCAATTTAGAATTTCCCATGCTGGAAGACATGAAACTAGATCTTGATGATGACGATGGTATTTCGGTGAGTTACACTGACCCTAGCACTGAACAGCATCTGTCAACTTCATTAGGTACAACTTCTTCATCAAATACATATCCGAGGGAAACAAGAAAAACTACAACCACACAATCAAATATTCCATCAAACGGGCCAAAATCGAGCCAAAAAAAAACGTCGTCAGGAAATAAAAACGCTTCCAAGACAATGAAAAACGAAGCTTCATCAAATAATAGCATTAATAAAGATACCAAAGATATTGGTACCAACGGCAACAATAATAAAACTACCAATGTGACCTCCGAGTCTAAAAGGAGCTCGACTGACAAATTGCCAAGAGAAGAGAACCCCTTGTCAATGGATTGGTTGAAAATGGTTCCTGATTTAAAGGAACTTAATAAACTTGCAGACATATTTGAAAGGGCTGGGTTCAGAGGTGAATCGTTAGCATCTTTTATCCCGGAAGGGTATGAGTTGGCTTGCGATCATCCCGAACATAATCACAATTTCAACTATTCTCGTGATTCCGATACTTATTCTCATTTCCATCCTCATGCTCATTCTCATTCTCATTCACATACGTCGTCAGAACTGATCAATGAAGATTTCGACCGTCATAATGAAGAAAAGTTTGATACAAGTGTAATACCTACCAATGAGGACATGTCTCAATTACTTGAGAAGTTGAAGATGTTTGTTGATGACTTGTAGAAGAAAAGCCTTAAGCGTCATCTATACATACTTTATTATTACTTCTTAGGTTGCACCAGCACTATTTTTTTGATAAGAATTGTTTAATGTAATGCTTCCGATCACACTGTCCAGACTTACGATCTGATCAAAACATGTTGATGGTTGATAGATGAAATGAAATGAATGTATTTAAAGACGACCAAATGGGAATTTAACTATGTACTTATGTAAAACAGCCAAAACATGAATTCGATGTCAAATTGTACAGAGTAAGGTGCAATAGATTTCAAAACTTGACAGTACCAGTAAATCTCTCTTAGAGAGCAATTAAAAACCAACAAAAAACGAAAACAACCAGATCAAAATAGAGTTAATCAGAACAGTTCAACTATGAGAAACCCCATGAAATACAGAAAGTAGAGGAGGAAATCATTTATGTAATCTTTTGTTTGGCAATTTCTGAGGAGGCAGCCCGATGGCTCTTTTAACAACTGATCTAGGGGTTGGGTTTAAAGATTTATTCGTAGTATCCTCTAAAATTAAAGATCTTTTAATAGGCGTAGATTTGTTAGGGATGGCGAAGTTGCTCTTCTTTAATGCGGTAGGAGTATGAGAGTTATTGTACAAATTGTTTTCAACAGGATAAACTTCTTTCAAAGGATCAGGTAAAGCTATCCTTGAATTCATAAAGGAGACCTTAGTTGGTATATTTTCTGGTGTAGGCTGTATAGTTGATGAATTATCTTGTTGAAGAGACCTGAATGGCGTGTCAGTATTGGAAGCGGGATTAGTGGGAGAGTTAGAAGATGCAGTGGTATTTAAATGGAGTTGTGGAATGGATGTACTTGGAGTGGAAACTGATTTTGCAAGTTCTTGTGATTTTGTAGCTTTTGATTCAAGAATAGTGGCACGTTCTTGTGATTTGGTAGCTTTTGATTCAAGAATAATTGCACGAATTTCTTCTTGCTCCAGTTCATCATCATCACCAAAGTCAGGTTCAGAATCTGGAATAACATTGTCTTTGTTGTTGGTGTCTTTGTGATGTCTTTCACGAGGAATATCATCTGGCCAATCATCACTGAATACAAAGGAGTCGTCAAGATCTTCATTCTTATGACGTCTTGTTGGTCGTGGGGAGGAAGCTGATCTATCCTTTGACTTTTCCACAGGAGGAACAGATGTGCGGCCATCTTGTAATTCCTTTGGCTTTTCAGGTGCAGCAACTATACTCGTTGTAACAGTTGAGCTTTTTTCAGTCATAGGCAATGTTTTCTCCTCCACTTTCACCATTGTTCCGTGGGTGGATGTGGATCTTCTCTTTAGCATGTTTTCATCAAATTCGTTCGGTAATGGTTTCATTTTTGTAATTTTGGCTAGATAATCTTTATCATAGAGACAATTACCCATTGAATTACCGTACAATCTTAAAGCTCTCTTCATTCCATCTGTGCTTGCCTCTTTTTTACATTTGTCAAAAGCGGCGCTCTTGCTTTTACAATTATCTATCGAGCCATACCCAACATCTTCATGAAACGACCCATCTTTCAAAGTGACTCTCACTATTGCAGATAATCCCAAACTGATGGATCCATTTCTTTCATCGACATAATCAATTGTGAAATTTCTAACTTCGCTGAACCAGCCATTAGGTCCAAAAATCTCGTTTGCTAAATTGATGACTTTCCAGCCTTCCAAGTAATTAATGTTATTGAAACCGGGACCTTTTCTATTACTGATATACTCAGGACCTAATTTCTTGTCCAACGCGATTTTCAGTTCCTCTAGTTCTTCTTTTGAGTATTGGAAAGTGGCATCTCTTGTAGGGGGGCCAGAAGGACCTTGACCACGTGAATTATTAGGAAACATAGTGGTCAGCTATCCAAAGGAAAGTCTTATTCTTCTTCTCTTTCCAGAAGATTCAACGACAAAGAGAGACGGAGACGAAAAAAAGGTAAACAAATAAAGAGAATGAGCCCAAACAAGGCAAATCAGGCCAATTAGACAGGGATCGAGCACAAACAAACAAATCCCTTAAAACCAAACAAACATGCGCGAAAACATCGTTTCCTGTGCTAATACCGGCAAAAGAACCGAGTTTCGTGAGGCCACCCTCGCACCACTATTGTGGGCTCACTCTGCCAATTATTGATAGTGCAGATAACTAATCGACGCGTCTTAAGTTGTTTTTTTAAAGACGCGTCGATTCCTTGGAACATTTGTTGTGAAATTTTAATGTGTTTCATCATTTATGTTTGTTTTGTTTTGTTTTACTTTTATCTCTGTTGGTGCTTAACTGCTATTTTCATTTGGATTTGCTTTTGTTGTGACTTAGAAGAGAGGCATATTGACTGGTATTAAGTCTTGAAAAAAATAAGTGGGTACCGGTATTATTTGATTATGAGCAGCAATTATCATCCTTCCTTTACTTCCCAGTCCTTGGTGAATCACAGACTTAAAAGACCCATGACTGGTGCCAACAATAATAACAAGTTGCCATCCACAACGAAGCCAAAGAAACCATACACTTACTCTAAAATACTTGAGAAAGTTTTGCATACGAGACTGAAATACTATGGTAGATTATCCTTTTTTTGGTCTTTACTATTCACGTTTTTCATTACGATACCGTTCAAGACAAATGTAATTATGTTCCCTATTAAAGTGGCTGTGATCTGGACAGGTTTCATATTGATTAGATTTGCAAGAGACATTACGTTGAGAGTCGAGTCAGCGACTTATGTAAATCTTATACAACAAGTAGTCGGTGAGTTGGTTTCTTCTAATTTCCTGACATCTGCAATTGCATATTCTTTGTCCAATTTATTGATATATACAATACTATTATATCAATCTTCTTCTAACTTCAGTTATTACATTGAGAGCCCAACAAAGACAATTAAACCTTTGATAAATGATCAATATATTTATTACTGGTTTTTTGTGATTTTCTTCAGTTTAACATATGCAACACAATTTCTGGTGTTGGAAAAGAATAAATTAAATTTTAAAATTGGAGTCTTCAGATTGGAACCTATTCAACATTTACAAAATCTAAGTTGGTCTAACGTTCTTAAAGAATCACTTGCTGTGAATATTTTCACAAATGTGAGTGCTCCAGTTTTATATTATTTTACGAGACATTTCATTTTCCGTGTCTTCTTATTTCCAATAGTGTGGATTTTAAATCTGAACCATCAGATACCTAAGTTTGGATTCTCATTAGGCTTGCACTTCAATCTATTATTATCCAGTTTCTTAATAACATTTACTTATGAGAGTCTTAATAAGATTTACAACGCATATTCAATGATTGGTTGTTTGAACGTGAATAAACCACTAAGTTCCCATTCTGAAGACCCAATACAAACTTTGTTATCGGGATTGAGGGATCTAAAGAATCCGTTTGTCAGACTTACTGCGTTCCAAGAATTAGCGTACTTATCAACATCTGAAGATACGGACTGCAGAAAAGTGTTTTATCAAAATGGGTTGAGCTGGCCGCTGATCTTAGAACAGTGCTCTATAGTTATTAAGAACGCTTCTAAAGCGATTAGATCAGATTTACCAACAAATTTGCAAACTTATACTAAAGACGGCAGTTTAAAGAAAACCTTGGATTCCGAATCCACTATCTTCGGTAACTCTGGTGCATACAAGTCGTCACCATTTCAGTTTGAAGATGATTTACTGAACCAAGAACAAAAATCACAACCTTACAGAGCAGTTGGAGAAACTGTCTTTGAAAATAAAAGTATTACACCCGAAGATTTATTCTTGAAGCCTACACCATCCCAAATAAGTCAGCAGAAAGCTACTAAACAACAACAGTCTCAGTCACAGTCACGATTAACTGCTTCCAGGGTAATTTCAGAATACTTAAAATCACTGAGAGTGCCGACCCTACTAAAAGATTCTTTCAATCCATATGAACAGAGTCACGATCAAGTCCAAAATAAGAAGTTATCCAACTTTGTAAACTTTTTCTTTGAAAAGGCTAAACTGATAGACAAACTTTTCACTAGATCATTAACTAGAGAAGCTAACAGACGTCTTCCTAATAAAGTACTATTGGGTAATTCAATAACCTCAATATCTGAAATCTTATTACATGCTAAGCACGAAGACAAGAAGAACTTCACTATTGGGTCATTGACTGAGACATTAACATTGTTGACCATTGTATACACGTCGACTTCAGAATTCATAAGTAATCCACCTGTGGTTGTCAGTCAACATACTTCATCAAAAGATAGCATCGTCGAGAAGAATTCAATTGTGGTGATTAACGAACTGGCATTGGATTACTTTTTCAAGTTGGTCTTGTTGTATAATTCCTTGCTCAATGATTTGATCTTGAGCCCTGATGTGTTCAAATTTGCAAAGTGGTGCATTGATTCCGCTTTGGAAGAACAGAAGAATCAACAGATTGGAATATCCAGTGATTTATCAGTTGATTTTTAACTTTGTAAGTTGAACCCAGGTAATTGAAAGCATTTAAGAGCACTTATGTAACTTTTTTTTTATGTAATGAAACGTTGCAACCGCATTGATAAATGCGCAAGGTAAGGTAAGTTCCAGTAATCTTAACTACTTACTGCACGAATATCAGAATACAATAAAATAAATTCAGAGCGTTTACATAAATATATAAAATTTCGAAAAATGAAACAAAACCACAAAATATAACGGAATAACTATACTAATCAAAAGAATATAAAGTCAAAAAAAAATAACGGAAATACAAAACAAAACAAAACAAAACTTAATATCAGAAGTGAATCCGCGCTATCATCACAAAAGTATCTTCTGATTTTTTTATTTTTTTTTGCTTAATTCTGATTGTCTGATGAAGATCCGCTTTCATTCTTTGATTGTAAATTGTCTAACAACACAGGTTTTAAAACGTTTTCATCAAAGTTGGTAAACCACTTAGCATGCTCATCAACACTCAACATGTTTCTGAAATTGATTCCTGTTCCTTCACCAGAGGCACGAGAGTTATTATTATTATTGGTACTGCCCTTACCTTTCGCCGGAGACGATGATGTTCCCTGGCCTGGGAAAGTTGCAAAATTCGGTGCGGATGGCGGTAATTCTAAGTCGGTAGAAAACTCGGAGTCTCCCATTAATAGTTCGTCGTTGCTATTGTTAGAATTATTTGGAACACTATCAGAATATTGCGAGTCTCTTAATGCGAAGTTTTTGCTACTAATAAATGATGAACTTCCTGCATTTCCACCAGATGATTTGAAATATACAGAGGAAGCGGGATGAGTAGCTTTAGGAGCTTCGATATCAAACTCGTCATCACTTTCACTTTCTTCAATACAACCGGTCTTGATGTTCAACATTTCTAACATACCAGCAGTTGTACCTCCAAATAAGATGACTGTTAACACCACAACGACTAGGACTGTAGCTAATAAAGCGGATTTAGCTTCACCTTGAATACCCATTGCAAGGGCGACACCAACAGCACCTCTTAAGCCGGCCCAGAATTGCATCATTTGGTAGTTATACGGGATTTCGTCTTGAATAATACCAGACGCTGAGCCTCTTCTGATCGCTCTTGATCTTAAAAACCAGTTGATAAATCTCGATAATGGGAACACGGCGGCCCATCTAGCAATACAAATAGAGATAAATGTCACAATTATCAGCAAAGGTTTAAATACCAACTCGACTTCAGTAAATAACGATAAACCAAGATAAATGAAAATGAAATTTTCTGATAATTGTGCTAGTAATTGGAAAATGTATTTAGTTGCAATTTGAGTTCTTCTTGACATATTGTAATAAGCGTAATGTTTCATTGTTATTCCACAAAACAATAAAGAAACAATGCCAGACATGTGGCAACCATTGGAGAAAAAATAAGATTCGTATGCGAATAATAGGACTAAGCAGGTCTCAATTTGAGGATATCTTCTGATATGCGAATGCTTTAAACCTAAGGCAACTAATACACCAACAATCAATCCAATGATCGTACTGATAGTGAAAGTCATCACGAATAATCCAATACCTTCAAACAGACTTGAGAATTTAGCTTGTTTACCATGGAATTTTTCACAAGTTTCAAACATGACAATACAGATAGCATCATTTAGTAAAGATTCGCCAAAAATGATTGTATACAATTTCGGATCAACTTTATAAGAATTGAAAATAGATAAAATGGTAACTGGATCAGTAGCTGACAAAGTAGCACCAACTGCTAACGCATCAACAAATGACATATGAATACTTTCAAAGCCTAATGACGTATATATAAATAAAATAATTCCTAATACCAAAGCGCTGATAAATGTACCAGGAATGGCAAAAGTTAAAATTGATCCAATGTTCCTGAAAAAATTGGCCTGATGTAATTCATAACCCGAGTTTAGAATAATTGGTGGTAGTAAGATATTAAAGAAATAACTTGAATTGAATTTAACTGCATCTTGAATATAATGTCCGGGACTAACTCTTATGATTAAACCAACCACCATACCATAAAAAATAGATAACACAGTTTCGTGGATAGCTTTGATTCTCTTTTGTTGCAAATAATAGGAAGACCATAATGCAGAGCATAACAAAAACAAAACAATGAATAGAGCCCAAGAAGAGAAAATTTCTTCAGCAACAGGATTGGTGTCATCTAAATTGTTATCATCGGGTATCCCAATGTCGGGACTATCATCAATTGGCTCTTCGTCTATTGGATCATCATATTCTGGAGAAGTCCCTCCACCGGGTATTTTCCCGCCTACTACACTAGAAGCAGTCGATCCAAAAACACCTCTTTTGGCTAGGAATACAGCAGATTGTAATATTATGGATGCCATTGTTAGTTTATAAGTGTATATCGGTCAATACAATGGAGTAGTATATGTTGTTATTCTGTGAAATTATGATGATGCAATGGCGAGTGAAAGGTGGTGGGTGAATTTTGACTGACTGAAGTGAGTTCGTGTAATATCTACTTTTTCAAGGCACTGAAAAATGCCTTTTGAATGAGAAAGCGCTGAACTAGATAAGCACAATCACGTTTCTAATAATAAATTTGGTGACGTCAATTACTTCTTGCGAGCACAAAGAAACAAACATAGTAATCCAACAACATAATCGAGATAAGCACAGGAGGTTTGGGATCAGCTTCACAAGACACCAAAACGACTAAAAAACAGCGGGACAAAAGTCGATTAAGTGGAAACATCAAGAAAAGCAAGTGGTGCAGAGTTGCAGACAGATGGCACGTTATTATTAACTGGCAGAGCAGATCCTCTTTGTTTCTTGAACATTTAAGATTCAGATTCAGATTCAGATTAGATCCAATGAGTGTTCTGTATGTTGATCTTAATCTATTTATCTTAATCCGTTGGCCCTTCTTCTAGACTTTATAAGACTTTTGGAATCTGTTGCATTTTTTATCGTTGTATAAATACATTTTTTTTAATTATGGTTGGTCGTCCTATTGTCATATCTGGTCCTTCAGGGACAGGTAAATCTACCTTATTGAAGAAATTGTTCTCGGAATATCCAACCACGTTTGGTTTCTCGATTTCAAACACCACTAGACAACCACGTGTTGGTGAACAAGACGGTAAAGACTATAACTTCTGTACTGTTGAAGAATTCAAGAATTTGATCAAAGATCAGAAATTTATAGAATGGGCTGAATTCTCGGGCAACTATTATGGTACTACCATTAAAGCTGTGAAGGATGTGTCTGATGTCCTGAAGAAGACTTGTATCTTAGATATTGATATGCAAGGTGTTAAGTCTGTTAAGAAGACCGACTTAAATGCTAGATATTTGTTCTTGTCTCCTCCTTCAATTGAAGAATTGAGAAGCAGGTTAGAAAGCAGAGGAACTGAAAATACAGAAAGTCTTGAAAAGAGAATTTCCGCTGCTGCTGCTGAAATGGAATATGCTCAAACTGGTGCCCATGACAAGATCGTAGTTAATGATGATTTAGAAAAAGCTTACAAAGAGTTAAAAGAGTTTATATTTGCTGAAAAGGTTTAAGTCAACTATTTATTCCATAAATAAATAAAAAGGAGTATTTTCCAAGAAATAGATACACATTCTAAGAATATTAAATTTTTTATATAGATTGACAATAAAAAAACGTGTGCAAAACCAATCGCTGAATAATAATAATAATTATATATAAGCTTACAAATTTGTAAGATCCAAACTTTTCATTTTCAGTAATATATCATCTAGCCTAGCGTCAATTTTCTCTTGTCTGTATTCTTCTGCACTCATTGCATCGATTCTAATATTTTTCTCATCAGCTTGATATTTTCTATATATGTCATTGTACAATTTGTGTTGAATCTTAATAAAACTCTCAAAAACAGGATCAATCAATGAGAGTCTTAACGATATAAATTGTTCAATCTCAGTTTTCAACCTTATATTGATATCATTATAAACAGATTCACCTTCTCCAAACTCTTTTTTGAACTTTTCCAATTTGTCAAAACTCTTAGCCAGTTGATCCTTCTTTTCAACCAAATTTTGCTCTCTGATTTGGAACTCTATTAAATCGTATTCATTCTGTAATTTATCTAGTTTAAATTTCAGCATATCATAATCTATCTTCTTGCGGCCTCTTTTCTTGATTAATTTATTTATCTCCTCATTATACATTTTCAATTCGTTAAGTGGTTCCAAGATGGTCGTATTCATAGGGTCCAATAACTCCGTTAATATCTCATCTTTAATCTCACTGACAATTTTCAAATAATGCAGCGATATACCATCTCGATTGTTATTACGATCTACTGGACCTCCCAATTCTGATGTCTTTCTATCTTCCTCACTTATCCCATTGAGACTAGTATTGGCAGATGCAGATACATCACTGACAGTTTCTAATTTCTTGTCACTTCCTAAATCGAAACTATAATCTCCATAATATGAATCAAGAGTCTTTGCTATATTCAGTTGCACTTCCACTAGATTTTCAAAATTATTTATAAAGTTAGACATTTCTATTTCTAACTCATTGGTAAATGCTTCAATTTTGTGGAAATTTTCCTCTTGTATATCAAATTCAGCGTCGGTTGATTCTACAGCTGACTTGTTCGTCTTCATTATAACATGAGCTCCAGCTCTGTTAACCGCTTTTTTAAAACCAGACCACGACATATTCTGACTAAATGGATATGTTACTGTTTTGTAATGTATGTATCAGAGAAAATATGAGCTGACTTGCTATGGGTATTCTGCGGGGGGCGGAAGAAAGACTATTTCCTGTCAATCAGAGAAAGAGTAATTAAGGGAAAAAAAATATATAACTATTAACCAAGACAGGTATATATAATTGAAGATATAAACGTAGCTTGAGCAATGGTGATTGAATCAAACAAGAGCCTCCAGATTGTGTCATACTTGTTTTAAACTCAGGTCCACTCATTCCAAAACCGCTATAAGTTCTGAAAATAGAAAACAAGGGTCGGGTTTGGCTTTCGAGCGTCGATCGACTATTTGTGCAACAGCGGGGTGGCTGGTTGCTAGTGGCTGGTGCCGTAAATTACATGAAAAGTGAGGCTAAGTCAGCTCACGGGGCAGCGATTACTGATATTTAACCAGTCACAGAACAGTAGGAAGAAGTAGTAGTCATGATGATCTAGTAGAATACTTGGAAAGAAGCATTACAATTCACATATATAATAAAATAAGAATTATCCACAATGGAACAATTTACGTCTATCTGTTTGTTGTAGCATCGCTTGATATTTCCCACACCAAGTGAAAAAAAAAGAGAATAAACGATCTTAGAGATCACCTCCAATGATAGTTGATGGAAGGACAATTTACTTGTAACGTTTCTGTAACAGCAAAATGGGATGACCATTTTAGCGTTTCTTGAGACAGTCTCCATTTACCCCGTTTTGCTGTATTTGATGGTATATATATATCTGGAAAGGGTTCTCTCCCCTGATTCCTATTGGTCCGCACGGAACTGGAAGAGACCAGCCAGAGCGTAGCAGTAAGGGCAGGACATAAGGGAAAGAAGCAGAAACTCACTCTCGTTGACTTGTACTTGTTGTTGGGGTCTACCAGTTCAGTTACATCATGAAATGCTTAGATAACGAAATATAAGCACTGGTGAATTAAAAATAAAAATAAAAATGAAAATGAAAATAAAAATAAAAAATAGCCTACGCTCGTTTTAGGCTGTGGTTTGTGATTTGTGATCTAATGAGGGGGTGGTGGCTGCCCGGTGGCTGCCTGGTGGCCCTGGTGTTCTCTCATTTTTCCCCAGTGGAACAGCAGCACGATAAGCTGCAGATGAACGGAATCTGGCAGACTTCTCTTTGGAAGCCTTTAGGAAGCCTTTACTTTACTTTACACTTTGACACGTTTGACTGGCTTCTTAGATCTGCGGTAGAAGAACAGTGCAAACAGAGGTGACAGAGGTTACGGCTCTCTCCCAGTGAGAGAGTCTTCCCCACGGTTTCCCAATCCAATCCGATTGGGCTGGGCTGAGCTCAGTAAGAGACTATTTGTTTGTGTTTGTCTTTTTCAGTTGAAATTTTACCCCATGTTTTGCAAGTGTCATAAATGGTAAGATCTCAACCAAATGTCACCCCCAGACGACAGACATCTCACAGATGGTTGGTTCTAACCGACAACTGGATCCGTCTGTGTTTTTTCATCTAATCGTAACCAATCAGCCCATTTCATGAATTATAAATATCCCCGTATTTCCTTCTTTTCCGATTTTTCATGTTTCAAACTTCTATCTATCTTTCTTATTTCTAATTCGTTATCTTATAGTAGTATACAGTCTTTCTTTTTATCGTTAAACTTGACTTAACTGTTGAAAGAACCTATCACTACATAAATATCGAAAATTCTTCAACAACAGGCTTCACCTTACTCCTAACATTTAACAAAAAATTTAAATCACAATGGTCAGAATTGCAAAAGCTGTTTCCACTAGAGAACATGAACATGACCAAATCATCAAAGTTGGTAGAGCTTTAGTCTTAGATATCGTTCAACAATTCGATGGTGGACATCCAGGTTCTGCTATGGGTGGCATGGCGTTAGGAATAGCTTTATGGAAATACACTATGAAGTATGCTCCAAATGATCCAGATTACTTCAACAGAGATAGATTCGTCTTATCTAATGGTCACGTTTGTTTATTACAATACGTCTTCCAACATTTCACTGGTTTGAAATCTATGACCATGGACCAATTAAAATCTTATCACTCGAATGATTATCATTCCAATACTCCTGGTCACCCTGAAATTGAGCATGACGCTGTCGAGGTTACCACTGGTCCTTTAGGTCAAGGTATTGCTAACTCTGTTGGTTTAGCCATTGCTACCAAGAACTTGGCTGCCACTTATAACAAACCAGGATATGAATTGGTCAACAACAAAACTTATTGTATTGTTGGTGATGCTTGTTTACAAGAGGGTCCAGCTTTAGAAGCAATCTCAATTGCAGGCCATTTTGGTTTAAATAACTTGATTGTCCTGTATGATAATAATCAGATTTGTGCCGATGGTTCGGTTGATATTGCTAACACTGAGGATATCTCTGCTAAATTTAAGGCTTGTAACTGGAATGTCATTGAAGTTGAAAATGCTTCTGAAGATGTGGCTACCATTGTTAAAGCTCTTGAATACGCTCAAGCTGAAACTCAAAGACCAACTTTGATCAACTGTAGAACCACTATTGGTGCAGATGCAGCTTTTGAAAACCACCATGCTGCCCATGGTAACTCTCCAGGTGAAGACAATGTTATAGCAGTTAAGAAGAAGTATGGTTTTAACCCAGCTTCTAAGTTTGACGTTCCAAAAGAGGTTTACGAATTCTTTGCTGACAGAGCTCCAAAAGGTGATGAGTTAGTTGCCGATTGGAAAAAATTGGTTGATAATTATGTTAAGGACTACCCTGAAGAAGGTAAAGAATTCCTTTCCAGAGTTAGAGGTGAGTTACCTCCTAACTGGAAATCATTCTTGCCAGCCCAAGATTTCACTGGTGATAAACCAACCAGAGCTGCTGCTAGAGAAGTTGTTAGAGCTTTTGGTAAAAACGTTCCAAGTGTTATTGCCGGTTGTGCTGATTTGTCAGTTTCTGTTAATTTACAATGGCCTGGTGTCACTTATTTCCAAGATCCATCTTTAAGAACTGAATGTGGGTTATCTGGTAACTACTCTGGTAGATATATTGAGTACGGTATTAGAGAACATGCTATGTGTGCTATTGCTAATGGACTGGCAGCTTATAACAAGGGTACTTTTATTCCAATTACTTCTACATTCTTTATGTTTTACTTATACGCTGCTCCAGCTATTAGAATGGCTGGTTTACAAGAATTGAAGACAATTCACATTGGTACTCACGACTCTATTAATGAAGGTGAAAATGGTCCTACACATCAACCTGTTGAATCTCCAGTCTTATTTAAGGCAATGATTAACGTTTATTACATGAGACCAGTAGATTCTGCTGAAGTTTTCGGTTTGTTTGAAAAAGCTGTTGAAATTCCATACTCTTCAATCTTATCATTGTCAAGAAATGAAGTGTTACAATACCCAGGTTTATCATCTGCTGAAAAGGTCAAAAGAGGTGGTTATATTCTGGAAGATGTAGAAAATGCTGACTTGCAAATTATTGGTGCTGGTGCTGAAATGGAATTTGCTTACAAAGCTGCAAAAATTTTAGGTAGAAAAGGTTTAAGAGTTAGAGTCTTATCCATTCCATGTCAAAGACTGTTTGATGAGCAATCTTTAGGTTACAGAAGATCAGTCTTGAGAAAGGAAGGAAAACAATTACCGACCGTTGTTGTTGATGGTCATGTTGCCTATGGTTGGGAAAGATATAGTACTGCTTCATACTGTATGAATACCTACGGTAAGTCACTGCCACCTGATGTTATCTATGAATACTTTGGTTTCAACCCTAACACCATTGCTAAGAAGATTGAATCTTATGTTAAGGCTACTAAGAACGACCCATTGTTACTTCATGATTACTTGGACTTGAAGGAAAAGCCAAACCACGACAAGGTTCACAGATTATAAATTTCGGAAGACATATATATCTAATAGATTTATAAGTAGATGGTAATTGTCCTTTTTTTTTCCTTTTTTTTGTCGATTTGTTTCTGCCTAATATGCAATTTTGATGTCTGATGTTATTCAGTTTGGTATTATTTATTTTTTTCTCCCCTTTTCTTTTGAATGTTCTTTGTTTGTCTGTGTCTTGGGACTGTTTGAAAATGATATTTATTAAATTCTTATCCAATTCATTTGTGATTTTAAAACATCTTAAAACCCACAAAAAATATTACACAACACAACATTCAATATCATTCTTTAAAACTACATATCCAAGAATATAATTTCTAGTGACCTGCTAGTAAGAAAAGAGAAAGAGAAGTGAACAAAAGTAACGAAAGCCGCACAACAGTCTTTTAGTTGTATTGTTCCTGAGCTTTCGTCTCCCGGCTAGGTATGGTGAATTTGTATTGGATGGATGACATATGAAAATATAAAAATCTAATCTTTATTCGTTGGGCTCAAAGTTTTTTGATTCAGCTGCTGACTCTTTAGAAAGGACAAACAGCGAGGAGATAAAGTGAAAAACAGACAGGAGATAAGAAACGAATGCGCTACAGTAACATGCCTACATATATTGTTCATACGAAACTAATAATGCACAAGAGTGCAGCGATAAACTAGCTGGATGATCGAACGACAGGACTGAGTAGATACGATAGGAGGTGTGTAATCACCATAAGAATATTCCGTTATACTGATGAAACATAAGCTCAATTGTCCCTTAGCAGACTGGTAATTGAACTGTTATACTTCATAACCAGAAGTAACGGCTGTTGTGTCGTCCCTTTGAAAAAACCACTTTATCACGTGGCACTTCCAAGCACACTTCACACCCCTGCACCATGAAACTGAGTTGAAAAAAATGCGACTGTCTCAAATTTCGCGGCGCATTGCATTGGCCAGAACATTCGCCGGAGTATCCAATTTCAGTTTCTGCTGTAAATTTAATTTATTACTTTGGCGAGAGTTGTCAGTTTGTCAGTTTGTGCGACTTGCGGTCTATGACGGCACTAGCGAGCGATAGCGAGCAATTGTGGAGGTTTGCAGCACAGCGCAGCACAGCACAGTAGTGCTTCGCTTACTTTTTCAGTCCATGGCTCATCGCAACTTGTTTAAGCAAGCTGATCTTATTTCCGGGCCTAAATTGTACAGAGGATATCCCAGTTGCGCATTACATTATTATTAGCTATACTTATATTTACAAGTTATAACTGTACTGTAATGAACACACATCTTGGAAACAATATACATGAAATATGACAGTTTATAGATTCAAATGTCCCAATCCCGACTGCGGAAAGTCTTTCAAAAGGAAAGACTACTTGATAAGACATGAGGCAAACCACTCTGCAATCAAATCATTTCATTGCAAGACTTGCGATGTATATTTTGCTAGAAAGGATTTGATTGAAAAACACAGAACATCTAAATCTCACGTTAGGAAAGAACATTTGACTTCTCAAGGATCTGGTCCGGTGTTTGTTAATTTATTCTTAAAATCAAACTCTCAATCTGAGAAAGAATCTGAAAAATATACTAATACCAATAGAAAAGCTTCAACTCCCCCAGTTACTGTAACAACAACCAAAAATACTGAACACATTATAAACAACCAACCTCGGAATACTATTCCAACCATAACCGCTGCCGCAAATGCCATAAAGCACCACAACACTGACAGTATCCTATCTTTAAACAAGTCCAACCACAATATTCTTGAGAGTAACATCCCATCACCTCTTACGAAATACGGCGAAGTTGATGTCAATGGTATATTGAACTTTGAAAGTTTTTCGAATATGGAAGATTTATATGGTTGGCTTTTCGGGAATGATCTGGCACCTATTACAAACGATTACAATGACAACGAGACAAGTGAGATGTTCAATTACGCGACAGCGGATCATATAGATTTTGACTCTAGTGATTCAGACTGCATTCTAACGGATGAAGCTTGTTTACAAATCCGAGAAATTGTGGTTTTCGAAATGGAACTCACTCTTCCTTCTGAATCGTTGCTGAATACTGAAAATATCGTCAAATCAATGAGCCACTACTGGAAATATTACGATCCATCTTATCCTGTGATTCACAAGCCAACGTTTCAAGCCAATTGCTGTAATGACAGGGTGCACATATTATTGGCACTAGTTCTTCTTACTGTCGGTATGGCATTCAAAAGAGCGGATGAAGCAAAATACCCACCAGCCTACCTTCTAGCTATAGAAATACATAAACAACTCAAAGTTATACTATTTATTGAACTGGAGAAGTTTCAAGACTTTAATGCGATTCCATTACAATTGCTTCAAGCCTTGGTTATCACTGATTCTTTCAATTTTTACCTAGGAAGCATATACCAACACAAAAGTGCACACATCTATCACCCTATGGTAATGAATCTTTTTAAAGAATTAAAAATGTATGTCAATTTAGCAGAACCACCACTAGATGAAAATGCCACCTGTGACGAATATCAATGGATGAGATGGGTTGAATATGAAAGCAGAAAACGTGTTGCCTACCTTGGGTACATGCTAGACGCACAGAGTGCATTTTTCTATGCTAAGAATCAATGTGTTTCTATATTTGATATCCAGTTAGAGCTACCTTATACCGATAGCGCATGGTATGCTTTTGACCCTATTGAATTTATGAATGATTATAGAAGACAACCTAGAGCATTAGTGTCAAGAGACCGAAACAATGAAGTGAAAGGCCCATACGTTCTAAGCAATAAAGATTTTACAATGAATGGCGTTTTGATACCTAATGTGAAGAGTGAAGGAAGGTGGCCAAATTTTTTATGGAGTCTTCGAAGACTTATGCAACCATATACGAAGAATCAGAAAGAGTATGAGATGGATTGTTTCCCCCAATATTCCAGATATATCTTACTTCATGGTGTTTTGTCGCTGGTTAGAGAACAACGAAACATAAGTGTTCTTGATATAAAAATTGTTCCGAAAGATAGTTTAGCCGTGATAGCGGCTAAGATAGAACAAGCATTTCTCAGCTGGAGAGGTTACTTTCATAAGCAGATAGCCTACACAAACGCAGCATCTTTACATAGAGAGCCATCAGTGATAGTTCTCAACGATTACGGATCTTCTCCATTATTCTGGTCCAATATTCTTATGTTGAATGTTGGGCTACTTGGGTTATATTGTGATTTCGACGTTTTGAAACAACTACGAACCAATGTTAGAAAATCTGAGCAAGAATTGAACCCTTCTTTAGGCGTTCCGTCTCCTGAAAGAGTTAGATTCAACACGATCGAAAAGACAAAGAGTGAAATGATGGTTTCATCATGGGCGAAATCTAGAGATGGGTATCATTCAAATATTGAAGCATGTAACATATTGCGAATGATTTTCAGTAATGAAGACATAATCACGATGGTTCCTCATGCCCCATTCGCTATTTATATGTCAGCCTTAGTGTGCTGGTTTTATCAGTCACATGGCGGTGACCACCAATTCACAAGTTCTCGAAGTTTGGATATTCTCACTCAAAGTGATTTGATCGAGGAAAAAGCTATGAGTTATTTATCCTTGAACTTGGAGCATAAAGGCGAGTTAGAGAAATTGGCCGTTGATTCAGTGAATGATCACTTTGGGAGCTCAAGGCATGATATGGTTAGCGCTGTTGCTTTATATTCTATTACAACATTAGAGCGGTTTTCTCAATGGGCGAACACGAGCGCCATGGTTGATGATTTGTGTAATTTGCTGAAAGTTGAAGTATAAGTTTTTCTATATTACATGTAATCATATAGTCCTTTATTGATAGTCTTAGAGTTATTATTGATTCTGATGTTTACTAAAAGTTTGACATTCAATCTAGATCTCCTTTTGGAAACTTACAACTGATTACAACATTTGTAACACCTAAATCACTACATAGTACCGTCTCCACTGGGAACTCCGACGTTGTCAGATAAGAAACCGTGTCTCGCTAAATTACATAAGCCGAATAACAATATCTGTCAGTCAATAAGCGTGCTCGCAGCCAAATCGGGATTCTTGCAGTGGAGGGGACAGATTCTGGTGGAGAACTGGGGCCCACCGAGATTACCCAAAGAATTCTAATCTACTTTATCAATATGATATTTCCTTTATGGTAAAACATGCATCATAACCTATCAAAGCAGTGAACATTACCAATCAGGGGTTTGGAATTTTCAAATTACTCAGAACCATTTTGTAAAACTTTCTTGACGTTCAGGATGTTGATCAAGATGGATTTATTAAACTTCAAACCATTTATCTACCAGATTATATATCAAAAAGAGAAATAGTTTTAAGCTTTTTTTTTTCTCTTTCATTTACATACCAGAAGATAATTATAGAAGCATACACAACAAAATTTCATTATGGCAAGAACATTATTAATTGGTGTCGATGTTGGGGGAACCAACACAGATTCTGTTTTGATTGACCCTACCCAAATTGAAACACCTAACCACGGTGTCTTAGCATGGAACAAGTCAGTCACTACCGCAGAAGTTTCTGATGGAATCCAAAATGGTATTTCCAAGTTATTCGAAGATTATCCAGGTGTTGATAAGGATGAAGTTGCCACAGTCACTATTGGTACTACTCATTTTATCAACGCTGTCGTTGAACAGGATCAAGCTAGACTTGACAAAGTTGCAGTTTTGAGATTATGTACTAGTTACTCTCATAGTGTTCCACCATTTTCCGATTTCCCATTAGGCTTAAAAGAAATTTTGGACGGTTACTGCGGCTTCGTTAGTGGTGGATTCCATGTTGACGGTAATGAGATTCAACCATTAGATGAAGAGGAGATATTAGGTCATATCAATGAGATCAAAGCTCTAGGTATCAAATCAATTGCTGTGGTTGGTATTTTTGCACCTTTGAAACCAGAACAAGAATTAAAAGTTAAAGATTTACTTTTGAGAGAAATCCCAGACGCTAGAATCGTTATGTCTCATCAAGTTTCTGGTCTAGGTTACTTAGAAAGAGAAAATGCTACTATTTTAAATGCTTCTATTTTGGGCTTTGCTGAAAAGATCATTTCGTCTTTTACAAACGCAATTAAAAATCTTGGTTTGAACTCTTCTGTTCTTTTAACTCAAAATGATGGTACTGTTCTTTCCGCTGCTGAAGCTTTGCATTTACCTATCAGAACTTTTTCATCTGGTGCCACCAACTCGATGAGAGGTGCATCTTTCTTAGGAAACACTCAGGGTAAGAACGCCATTGTTGTTGATGTTGGAGGTACTACTGCAGACGTTGGTCTTTTACTTCCTAGTGGATTTCCTCGTCAATCTTCTTCTTACTCTATCGTTGGTGGTGTTAGAATGAATTTCTCGATGCCTCAAGTTGAGAGTATTGGATTAGGTGGTGGTTCTATTATCAGAGGTGATACTGATGATTTAACAGTGGGTCCAGACTCTGTTGGTAGTGAAATTGCTAAAAAAGCCCTGGTTTTTGGTGGTTCTCAAGTGACTGCCACTGATTTAGCAGTTGCCATTGATGCTAGTTCTTCAAAGATTCTTGAAATTGGTGATTCATCAGTCGTTACTGACAAGTTTTCAGCAGAGTACTTAAATAAGTTCAAAGCAACCGTTAAACAAATGCTGGAATCAATTATTGATAGAATGAAGACTAATTCTAGTGATATTACTGTGTTAGCGGTTGGTGGTGGTTCCTTTATTGTTCCTGAGAAACTGGATGGTGCATCTGAGGTTATAAGACCTCCTTTCTACAGTGTCGCAAATGCTATTGGTGCCGCTATGGGAAAAATCTCTGCTGAAGTCCACGCCATTAAGCTAGTCTTGCCTGGAGGATTGACAAAAGAAGAAGTTTTGGATGAATTGAGAGCTGAAGCTATCAAGAAGGCAATTGAGAAAGGTGCTCTTGAAGAAACTATCGACATAGTTTTTGAATCGTCAGATCCTATTCCATATGTTCCAAATACCTTTGAATTTATCCTGAAGGCAATCGCCGATGTCGATTATTCAAAAGTTCAGCTCAAGAATGCCAATTTTTCATCCGCTCTTGGAACACCTTCATCAGGTACGAAGGATGTTACTAAGCATTCCTTATTCGAAAGCAAGAGAGAAGTTGAAAAAATTATAGATTATGTTTCATATACCCCAGTTATCAACTCAAAGAGACAGTGGTCAATTTCGGAAACAGACTTGGAATTCATTAGCATTGGTTGTTACATTCTTGGATCAGGAGGAGGAGGAAACCCTTACTCATTTTTCTTAGAGGCTAGAAACTCTCTAAGACAAGGCGATGAACTAACTGTTGTTGATATTGACGATATTGGTTCCTATGTCAAAGGAGATGGTTCGATCACCGCTGTTTGTTATGCTGGTTCTCCAACTGTTTCACATGAGCAGCTTTCAGGAGATGCTCTATCCACTTGTTATGAATACATGTCGAAATACCTGAACAAGAAACCTGAATTATTATTCCCAGTCGAGATCGGTGGTGGTAATGGTCTCACTCCTTTCCAAATTTCTACGTCTTCCAAATTGAACCTTCCGATTGTTGATTGTGATCTTATGGGTAGAGCTTATCCAACCCACTGGCAAACCATTCCAGTTGTTTTCACTCCAGACAATGAGAGTTTCTATTCTCCAACAGTTATCAGTAACGGTAACGGTAACACCATGATTTTGGCTTCTTCAAAATCTGATCTCTTGTTAGAAAACTGTATGAGAGCTTCTTTATCCGAACTAGGTTCAACTGTTGGTGTCATGAATCCTCCAATGACTACTGAAGATACTACTTTCAAGACTGTCCATAGATCTCTTTCATTAGCTTGGAGAATTGGTAGGGCTGTTAAAATTGCAAGACAAAAGTCTGAAATTGACAGCATGCCTGAAAAAATTTTAGAGTCCGTCAATAACAACGGTAAGCTATTATTTTCAGGTAAGATTATTGGAGTAGAGCGTAAATTAATGAAGGGACACGTTTGGGGTGAAGTCATTATTGAAGAGATTGAGCAACCAAAGCGTCAAATGGTCATTCCTTTCAAGAATGAAAATATATACTGTAAAGTTCAAAACAATGATGGCTCAGAGCCAGAAATTGTTTGTTCTGTTCCTGACTTGATTGCCGTGATTGATGCAGATTCTGGTGAAGCTGTTGGTACTCCAGATTATAGATACGGTTTACTTGTTTTCGTTCTTGGTATCGCACCAAGTAATAAGTGGACTGATTCCGAGAAGGCGATTAGAATCGGTGGTCCTAAAGGTTTTGGTCTTGACGATATGGAATACAAACCTGTTAGTAGTTACACTAGACCTGTTTCTGTTATTGATGAATATTTTAATTCATCAGATTAATTTTATATAATTGCTGAAATATATTATATTACTGTTTTTAGTTGATAATCTTCATAGGTAGTAATTTTTTTCTCTACCAAAATAAGCGCAATTTTTAGTAAAAAAAAAATATACTATTTTCATAGATATACTTTCAAACGCATGATATACTTGAGCTAGAACCGGACTCTAAACAGTAAGATAACATGAGTTCTCAGAATGTGGCTGAGAACAAAATTACTGGATGTTTAAATACACATATAGGAAGCTTAAAAGCACACCAAGATTATTATTACTCGAAAAGTCGTCACAAACTATAAAATAAGCCCTCAACTTGAGGAGGGCAGAAAAAAGAACAAGTCGTACGTATAGAGACCCGCTCTTGTTTGATTGTCGTTATACGCACACATCACTAATTAATAGGTGGCATTCAATCTCATAGCAAGATATTCACCAGAAGTAATAGGCTCGTACTTCTTTGGGTTAGTCTCCGAAAAAGTACCCGGTAAAACCTCAACAGTTGCATCTTTGTTGGCCGAAACAAAGTAAGGTATGGAATAACGAACTTTAGACATACCAGTCTTTGAATCAATTGGTGGAGCGGTGACTCTATGTAAAGTCGATTTCAATTGATCATTTGACCATCTCATTAAGAAATCACCAGTGTTAATAACTAGTGATCCAGGGATCCAAGGAGCGGAAACAAACGAACCAGGTTTATATGGTTCCTCAACTTGTAAACCACCACAAGAATCTTGTAGTAACATTGTCATAGTTCCAAAATCGGTGTGAGCAGCAATTCTTTCAGATTTGCCATCTTTCAGATCATTCTCTGATGTTGGTGGATAATGTAACATTCTAAGTTGGTTGTCAGAATCAGAGTGGTATGGCAGGAAAAAGTCTTCTTCTAAATCCATACCAAGAGCGATAGCTCTAAGGAGATTTTTGGACAAGACTGTACATATCTTGAAATAATATAAACAGTACTCTTTGAATCCTGGAATAGCGTCTTCTTCGGGCCAAATATTGTAAAATGATTTTTCGTTTTCATTTCCCAAGTCAAATGATTCTTTGACATCAGGGACTTTCCGAAGGTTTTCAAGTTCTTCCTTATTAAAAACCATTTGAACGACTTTTTCTTTACCGATGGCGGACCAACCTCTATGATGGGCACCGTTTTTTGGATGCTTACATTTCTCTTTATCTTCAGTATCTAATTTAAAAAACTCTTGACCCCATTCAAAGATTCTCTTTTGATCTGAATCAGGAATACCGTGATTGACGAGATACATAAAACCAACATTTTTCATAGCATCAACCATGGCTTTACCAGTCTTTAATTTACCTTCTGGTGTACCATCGTTGAAAGGTTGAAAGTCAACAACTGGAACTTGGAATTTTTCGGCTATCTCTTTTGGATCTGCTGTCACTGTCATTGTTTTGTTATGGTTAATTAATACGATCAATAGAAACGTGATTGAACAAATCTAAATATGAATATATGTCTAAACAAATGTTCAATAAAAGTGGGTACCTTTGGGGTTCTGAATATATATTTATATCATCAAAAAACGCTTCTACCAAGACAAGCGTCTGATGTTTACAAACGTGAAATAATCAGTCCACCGAAAACCCGTACGACCTGGTTTTCAATTTTGGATTAACTCAACGGGTGCTGATTGTTCTCATGTGGTTGGCCAATGTCAAATATTCTCCGACATTTGGTCAGCTCAGATCAGATATGACATGCCTGTTATCAACGCTTTCATGCTTCTCCACCAAATTATTCTCGCCAGTTCATCTCCACCAACAATTTCTAGTTTGGGAACGCCGCAACGGTTTTTCCTTTGATGTTGGAGAGAACGCCACCAGATAAGGCAAGATAGCCCAACAGACGGTGGTACTGTGCAAAACTCGCGGGGAGTGGAATATCAATCAGGAGAACCATGTTTTTCCCTGAGTGATCAGGCGGATCTTTTGAGCCTCACCGCAGATTACTATTCACAAGCGAATCTGCACAGCAGTCAAATAAGATGAACGGACTTTGATATGTGACAACCCGACATAGATGGTCTCTTCAGGCCTTGTCGATAATTTCGATAGAAGATAGCAATGGCCTCTGATCGACTTTACAATGTTATCACTCACTGAGCTAGATAACAATAACATGATCTGAGAAAACTCAATTACTTTTATTTATCACAAAACAACTGAAATAAACGCTCTAGATAGGAAAAGTAAAATATGTAAAACAACCGCTTAGATATGTCTATATAAAAATTCAATCAAGCAGAAGGTTTCTTACCCGGGCATTCAAGATCTTGATAGTACCAGTATCCGACAAAAGGACCAAAATCAGAGTATCTCTTAGAGTAACCTAACGATGAAATTGCTTTGAAATCTTCCTCACTTAATGAGAGATTTTGACCACCTAGGTTTTCATCAATTCTAAAAGGAGTAACTGACTTTGGAATAACAGAGGTTCCTCTTTGTATTGCCCATGCAACCAAAAGCTGTGCTGGTGACTTACCCAACGATTTTGAGATTTCAACAACAGTAGGATGCTCCAAAATCTTTGGTTCACCATTAAGCTCATACGAAGAGTTCTGATTACCGAAAGCGGAATAAGCAGTAACATGAATGTCATTCTCTATATGGAACTTTAAAAACTCATCTTGCTTCAAGTATGGATGCATTTCCATTTGATGAACTTGAGGAACGACTTTACAGTTGTCTAAAAGCTTCTTGGTTTCGGATAAACAGTAGTTAGAAATACCGATTGCTCTAACCTTACCTGTATCTAACAAAGCTTCCATGGCCACCCAAGTCTCAGTGAAGTCAATATCAACTTGAACAGAAGCACCTTCGCTTAAGAACTTTTCTTTGTCGTTAGCACATGGGTAATGCATTAAATACAAATCAATATAATCCAAGTTCAATTCCTTCAAACTGTTTTCTAACGCGATTGGAACATCCTTTGGATCATGGTGTGAGTTCCATAATTTGGTAGTAACGAAAACCTCCTTTCTTGGAACACCACTGTTGGCGATACCGGCACCAACTTCATGTTCATTTCCATAGATAGTAGCGGTGTCGACATGCTTATAACCGTTCTTTAAAGCGTGTTCAACGGCTAAAGAAACTTCATTTGGCTGTGATTGCCAGGTTCCTAGACCGAAGACTGGCATAACGACTCCATTATTTAAAGTAACGGTCGGAACATCGGAGAAAGTGCTGAATGATGACATTTTGTAGTTATTATTAGTGTTATACTGATACAATAAATTATAATATTGAGGAAACAAAAGAAGATGTAAACTAATCCAGTAATAGAATGCTTGTTTGAGATATATATATATTCCTTGACTGAGGTACTTCAGTGGAAAACTGCAAAAGTCTACCAAGAGGAATGACAGTCTGGGAACAATCGCCAAAAACCATTAACAAATTAAAAGCATTCTGAAATTCAGAGTCTCCAATGCTTCCTAGACTTTTACAAGAAAAGAAACTCTGATGGGCATGACAAGAGTAATCTTACTGACCTATAATTGGTTACACTCTCTTTCCGAGGTATGTTTTTAAAATGCAGCGAATCCCAATGAATCTGCATCTCAGTCTATTGTTCTCTAGCAATCGCCACTCTGAAATCCACCTCGGGCCTACATATGATTATCTTGCAGTGCACATCTTATCAGTTGCCTAAAACAGAAGAAACTGGTGGAGAATACTCAACAGGTCGTTTCTTGCGGTTGCAGCTCAAAATGAGCAAAAATGTCTTCGCTAATGCGACAATTGCATGCCCACCCAAGAGATAACCCAGCACAGCAGAATTTGAAAGATATATTTTACCAACTACCTTATCAGTAGTTTGGTCAAAAACACAGAGAAGAATTGGGTTTTGTATACTATCTATCGTATCTCTGCTTCTGACAGGTATTCTGCTCGCCAATGACTTATATATAAGACAAGTTCCCATCGAATCAGATAAGAATACAGTGGAGTTTGTAATATAGTTATATAGACTTATCACGCAAGTAGTATAGCTGAAACTCGTGCCATTGCAAAATCACACAAGAGCAGTACTTATAATAATAATAATAATAATAATATGCCTGACTGGACTGCTATCAAGAAGAAGTTAGAGGTCCCAAAAGACGATGACGCTTTCTATGAAAACAATTCTCTAACAAATAGAGATATCATACCTATTCCACCTGACAGAAGAACATGGACACCGTTTGCTTATGCTATGTATTGGTTTATCGAAGGTATTTCTATCTCCGGTTACACTACCGGATCTACATTGGTCGGCTTTGGTTTATCTGTGAAACAAAGTATCGCCTGTTCTATTGCTGCTGGTATTATTTATGGTTGGATGGCTGTTGTCATGGGTTGGATCGGTTCTCACCACCACATAGGGTTCCCATTAATTTCCAGATTTATGTTTGGTATTAATGGTGCTCCATTTGGAATTGTTATTAGAATTATTACGGGTATCATTTGGTGGGGTGTTCAAGCTGTCTATGGTGGTCAAGCCATCAGAGTTTGCATAGGTGCTATGAGCCCACGTTTCTTAGAGTGGGATACCTTCAACCCTAAAAACAATATTACTTCTAGAGATTTTGTTGGGTTGGTCCTTTACTGTATTTTCATGATCCCATGTTTAAGAATTGCCCCTGAAAGATTACAACTTTGGTTCAGAATTGTTACCATTTTCACCATCGGAGCGTTCTTTGGTTTAATTGGATTTACTACAAGAAAAGCTGGTGGAGCAGGTACAATGTTTAGTGCCCCTTCTCAGGAATTCACAACTAAGGGAGACTTAGCTTGGGCATGTGTGAAGGGTATATTTTCTGTTCTTGGTTCCACTGGTACAGGTATTTTAGGTCAGTCTGATTTCACAAGATATGCTGCAACCAAAAGATCTCCTGTTATTGCCCAGTTTCTTGGTGCGCCTTTAGCTTTGACATTCTCCAGTATCATTGGTGTCATTACCACTTCTGCTGCAAAGGACCTTGTTGGTGAAGTCATTTGGAGTCCTGTTTTCTTACTGAGTGCTCTTCAAATTCATCAAGGTAATTCTTCATCAGCAAGGGCAGCTGTTTTCTTTGGTGGGTTAGCTTTCGTTTTGCAACAATTAGCAATTAACTTATTGTTAAACACGCTATCATCATCTATGGATATGGTTGGTCTATTCCCTAAATATATTAACATTAGAAGAGGTTCGTTTGTTGTGATGATCGTTGGTGTCTTAATCTGGCCTTGGAAAATCAATTCATCGGCAAAGGCGCTTGTTATCTTTGGTAGTGGTTGGGGTTGTTTCTGTTCCGCACAAACTGGTATCATTATTGCCAGATACTTCATCACTTATAAAAGAAAAATTTTACTCAAAGATTTGTACATCAGATCCAACGAGTCTATTTACTGGTTCTATGGTGGTTATGATTGGAGATCCTTATTGGCTTTCTTAATTGGTACTGTTTTCTTGCTACCTGGTTTAGGAGCTGACGTTAACGGTAAAACCATTGGATTCTGGACTTACATCTATAAAATGTCATACGCTTGGGGTCTTCTGATCTCTGGTGCGTCTTTGATTGCTTTAGAGTATATTTTCCCAAGCAAAACAATTAGTCCAACCTCCAAAGTCGATGATGTTTACACTGAAGATGGTACAGCTCTTGAAACTTTAGACTTGAACTCTTCTGTTGAGGAAGTAAATGTCCACGTTGAGGGAAAAGGATCCTCATTGAATGAGGGAAAAGAGTCTTCATTGAATGAGACCAAAGTTTAGTTTCGTTTAGTTGAATATATTCATACATGTATTCACATTTATTTTGCAAGTTTTCGAGTAGTGCTGAGCTGAGCTGAGCTGAGCTGAGCTGAGCTTTTTTATATACATATAACATGAATGCTTCTTTTTTTTTGTTCAAGCTCCTGCCCACTTTTACTATATTGGCTTTCTTTGCTTTTTTAGCTTTTTATTTCTCTACTAATAAGTTTCAAGAAAAGGCTGTGTCTTTTCGTATTTCCTAACATTTGTTCCCAAATCTCTGTAGAAAACCCCATATTTATAAAGAATTAGAGGACCGAAACCTATCTAATTCCAAGACAGTGAATGAAATGTAAACAAAGAGGAATAAGAGTCAGAAGTCGGACTTTATATTATTACTTACTGATCATTTGGCTTGTTTCTTATTAGTTGAGTATATATTGGGTTCCGCTAGCTAAGACCTGAAACCTTTACATCTGTGACTCTTAAAATTTCTGAAGAAAAGACTAATCTCCAAAAAATTACGTCCAAGTATTGGAATGGTATATATATCAGTTAAAAAAACACACAGTAAGCAGCTTTTCAAATTTTTCAGTGGGGTTATATCGACTTGATTTCTCAATTTGCATAAAGTTAGAATCATGTCGAATCTTTGTCTGGATAAACATTGCTGGATACGACATACTAGTAGTTGGTGCTAGTGGTGCTGATATGAATGTTGTCTCCAGTGTTGCTTACGTTAATGAATCAAACTTAGCGGTCCTTGTAATTTATCTTTGTATAAGCTGCAGGAATGTTTAGCATGCCGACTTTTCCATGTAAAGAAACTTACACAAATAGGAGATTTTCATAAACAGTTTACTTTCCTTCCTCGATAATCTGATAAGCACTTTCATAAATCCTTGGAATACGCTCAAGATAACAAAACCTATTAAAACAAGTAGAGAAGTGGCTGATTGATATGCTATCCGACAATGGAATACAGCACCCACCAATTGTTCACAGTCGTTGATAATTTTTGAAAAGGGGAAATTCATCGACTTATATATTCACCAGGTGCCCAAAGTCATACAACCAAAATAGACTAAACTGAACAACCCATGTATGTTCATTACCATTTAAATTTCAATCAATTTTCTTTTCTATGATTGAGGGACAAAACGGGAATTTTATACGCTAAGTTACAGGAAATCATATATATGGTGATATACATAATTTATAGATCACCATTCTCTGATCATTCTACAACTTCATATTACCTATGACTAGATACAGGTGCCGGTTTGGGTCTTGTGCAAAGTGCAAGTTCAACGATGAACTCTGAAGCTTTTTACAGTTCTTTTGGAGTTCGTGCTTCATTTTTTTAAGGCCTGGTTACTCGGTTTGATGTTTCCCCCTCCTAACGCATAAATGTTTATTTTTGAAGATAACTTAAATAAGGATGACTACCTGTATCTAGCAAAACTGAGGGAAAACGAATTCCTTTTGTTTTTTGCCTTAAACGAAAATCCGTCTAAGGTAAACCTGAAATATTTATGTTCGCTTTCCTTGTGTCTGAAAATAAAGAAGGAATTGAATTGACACTTGAAACCACGGGCATCACGATAAGTGACGTTCACTGTTTATCGATCTATAGTTTCACTAATGATAGGAAATTGTAACGAACACTCTGAGAGTTTGGTTCATTAGTCTGAAGTTGTTATCTCATCCCATTTGCTTTATCCCGATCTAAGAAAAAGTCAGATAGAGGCTAGACTAATGAGCAAGACGGGTTTAAAAGAGCTTTTTTTAAGTAAGACTGACTGCCCTGGTTTAGCAAATATCATGTTTGAGAATAATCCCGTTTCCAGCTACTAGAATTCTTGATGTTGATTCGTTTCTTGTCTTTTTCACTTAAGACCATAATTCTTTGAATGACTAACCCCCATTTACGTGCACTCGATGTCCAACTAGTTTAGTTTTTCCAACCAATGGTGGATGAGATATTCAGGATGCAATAATGTAAGAGTGACATACATCAATACTGTTTTGAGATTTCTTTCCACAATTTATCTCATAAATATAACTTCAAATTTAGTTTTCCAGCTAGGGAAACAACTGCAATTACCATAAGACAGGATTTTTATTTCAATATCCGTCTTCTTTGAAATCAATTTCAGATGATACCTCAATTTGACAGCCAATTTGGAAAGTTACCAGAAATTTTCTCGTTCCTGGAGGGAATATGCTACTTTATGGAAACTAAAGATTAATTGAATACCAGCAAATTGAAGATTTGTGAGATCTGGATTTTAGTGTGATTTGGTCTGCCAGTATTGGAAAGAATCAATGAAATGTTTTTAGAAGGCTCTTCCAGAATTGCTGGTTTGAATGTCACTACCTCATTTGCAATCAAAACCTAGGAAGATACTTTTGTTTGTCAGTTGTTTGAGTTTGTTGTATTCAATCTGATATCTGTGCCTTCTTTTGCAAACCAAGTCAGTTCATGTTTGATTACACAGAAACTGAGACTGAAATTAAAAGAAAAAGGCACGCATCTATTTATACATCTGAACAGATTAATGGCAGCTTTCCTCGTTCAAACACTACACTTCTGTAGCTGTCAAAACTGATAATTGATGACTAGAGTCGATCCGTGATTCAATGCTACTTTGATCAAGGCACTTAGTTTCAGAGATTAGTATTTTGAAAAAATTAGATTTAAATGGTCTCTTGAACAGGTAAAGTATACGGTGAATCTGCTTCCAAGTCATCTATAATTTAGAAGAATATGAATTTCAGAGGCAAAATGGACTATACCTCGGCTACTATGTTTTTGTTTTGTCTCTCAAATATCTTTCCTCTATTCTCCCTGCCTGGGTACAAGCATAAATGTGTCAAAAGGAAACAAAGAAGTGATATATTTGATATCATGAATTCATGTTTGAATGATCTACACGTGTTTTTCTGAAAGTCTGAAGTTCGCAGTTATACTTAGAGATGTACTTGAAAGACGTCTAAACACTGGAAACTATTTTGCAAAAACAGAGAATACAATAAGTCGAATAGACATTGCTAATGATGGCATTGTTGTCTCGGCTACTAGCGTGGAACGGTAGATATGAACTAGAATTTAGAGACATTTCGGATTGAGATAATAGAACTAGTAGTAGTTTCAGCTCAGTTGTCCATCAACTAGAGTTATAAAGAGTTATACATAACAAGAAAGTTTTGCAATGAAAGATTTAGATGATCCCAGACTGCTGACATTTTTGTATACTACTAGGGGATGGGTTTTTTTTGTTACGTTTGAGTTTAGGCAAACGTATGGTGATTATAATTTTGATTTAATGGCGTTGAATTCCCATACATTGAAATACTACAACCGAATATGGGAATAGCAACAATCATTATAGTGTATGTAGCTAGGCCAGTATTCAATTCTGACAAATAGCACCATATTTTATTACATCACCACTACTGAAGATCTCACAGGGCATTAAATCCTTAAACTCAGATTTGATTCTTTAGACGCTAACCCAAAACAAGCATGCTACTAAAATCAAAATAGTAGTTGGGGTATAATCAGGCAAATCAATTCTTTGTTTCCAACAGAATCTTTGAGTGATTCACTGTTATAGGCACATACGTGTTTACTTTTTCAGCCACCTTTACAAAACTCGAAAATGTAATTGAAAACTGAACATCCAAAGAAAAACATGAGGTTGGTAATTCTGGTCCAATGGGAAACCACCTATGTTGAAGATCCCGTTCATGATAAATTTAAAGTTCTACACAGGACACATATTCGCCCCGTGTCGCAGAAAATGGTTATCTGAGGAGAACTGTCCCTCAGCCTTCACATCAGTCACATAATATTTTATTGGGGTGCAATAATTATTGACGTTCAATATGCAGACCTTCGTAAGTGAAGTGGTTTGTATTTTCACCCCCCTTGTAGAGGTGATCTCAAGTTCCGTTCACCCACTCTCGATTCCGTATCTTTTCATTGCTGTAAATCCAGATTTCTTGAAGACAGTATCTCTTGAAATAAAAAAATGATTGTGAATTCATGTAGGATATAAATGTATTTCGTACGTAATTTTATTTCATTCGGAACTGGAGGAGCTTAGGAGATCCTAGGTGCACAGTAACTCCTGCGGCGTCATCTTACTCAACATTACATTCCTAAGAATGTATGAGGTGGCTAGGAGGAATGCTACTAATGTACAATATACTAATTGGTGAACAAATCATGGGGCACGGCTCTTTCGGACTTCTGCATCTCCAGAAAAAAACAAGTTCTGATTAGCTAATTCAGTTTTCCAGTTTTTCAGCAAAGAAATAGAGTTAATATACAGCAAAGTTGCATTTTGTGGGGGAGTCGAGCGGTCAAGTAAACTCCTTCATTTTATGGAGACATTTCTATCAACAACAGATTTATTTCTTCGCACTCTGCGGCTTTACTTTTTTATGAGAAGTTACCTTTCGGAAGGTAAGTCCAAGTTAAAGAGATCAGGGTCTTTTAAAATATAATAATATTTTTCACGATCATAGAAGTAATTGCAATTGCTTATAGGAGGATAAGAAATAAAGGTAAATGGTTCTGTGGTCATTTCGACTCTATTTCTGGTAGTTTTCTTCCAAGCCTGCACCTAGACGTCCCCCAAAAAAAAAAGTACAAGTATACCCCACAAATTAGCATCATACACGACACATAAAAGAAGATCATAATTTTTCAAAACAAGTGATGAATCAATTTAACATAATTCAAACAGGTATATGCCAATGGATCTATCTCTGTACTTCCATTTTTTTACTATTTTATTTTGCCAGGCTCTCCAAATTAGAAAAGTATACCTTAAATGGCGTGCAAGTTATCTATGTAGCTTGAATTTCATAGGCCCAGAGGTGTATTTACTAACCATCCTCGATGGGTTTGTGTCAGACATATCTAATTTTTTACAGGTAATTTTTAAGCAGATCATGTTTCAAACAAATTCAAACTCTAGACCTTTGTATGGAATTTGTAATCTTCAGAAGTAGCATGCAAGGCTAAGGATGACTTTATTTCAATTGAATTGAAGCTGCATTCGAGGTTGCTTTTAGAGGAACATTTGTAGGTTCATAAAGAATAATATACACTGCCAGTGACCAACTGATTTTTCAATTTTTAATCAAAGAATATGCATATCATATTAAATCTTGGGAGGGACCACCTGGACGGAACTTTGAAAATTCGTAGGACCTATTGGCCAGCTAATCCCTTGTACATATTCATCGGCGGTCAAATTAGACAAGTCGGATCTCAGATTAAAGTTCTTTCCGTCAAATATTGTATACTGACTCCCAATCAGTCAGGGTCTGAGAATAACTTGGGGGGTGAGGTGTCATATAATTGGGTTCTACTTTAATTCTGGGGGTACATACACATTTGTTTAACCGAGCTTTGAATGACACCGTAGAGGTCCCATTTTTCAGGTAGAGAGAAGGGGGGTGTCTTTCTGTGATTTACGTACTCCTGTTGCACGCTCACCTATATGATCGAATGCATAACAACCGCTATGTAGTGACACGGATGATGTCAGTTTGACAAGTAATACTGGAAATAAATAAAGCTCCAGAAAGCATGTGGGGAAGTATTGTTTTGATTTTCGGATTGTCTTTCGTGTTCTTAGGTTACAACGCAAATCCTTGTTTGTTTGTTACTTGAACGGTAGAGCTACGATCAAACTGAAGTTCAGAATTACTAGGTGGGCCAAATTTCTTGCTTTATACTACACATGCAGGAGTATCTTGCTAAGAAAACTTCTGGAAACGAGAAGAACACGTACAGTATAATAGAAAACACGGATTTATTTTGCAATTAGTTAAAACTTTCAATGATGGAATGATAGGTTCCATCTGTCCTCGAGTTCTAGTAGAATCAACAATCAAAACTTAAAAACTGCGCATAAGCCAGATGTTTATCACAAGACCACTTGTCCGAAGAATAACAATTGATCATCTTTTTTTTACAGAGTTTTCATAGCGTAGTTGAAAAAAAAAAGAGTAAAGTAAACAAAAGTGGAAATAATTGTTTCCTTGATAATATCATTTAGTGGGCGGGGTGCGGTGGGACCGGGGCTGACCATGAGTATAAACATCAAGAATGCTCCATAACCGGTGTCCCCAAAAGCTGCTGATGCGTTGGCGGTCATTGGATACGTAAATGACTTGAAAATAAGCAGAGCGAGCCCTTTGGCTGTATATATATATAGAAGTTATTTTTTTGCCGACGTAGTTTCCCAAATGTGGGTATTAGTGGGGTTTGTGATTCGAGAAAAGGGGGTTTCCTGTCGAGCACGCAGGACATGATTCGCTGTAAGAGCCCATCCCCAAAAAATAACCCCCTCTTGCACTGGCACCCCATCTCATATGCGGCAACTTCTCCTCAAATAGCTTACATAAAACCGATGGCTAACTATCCAGAGCACATTATTGGTCCTGCAGACGCGGAGTAACACAATCCCATCTTCGAAGCCAACAACCAGCCATATCATATGCACCGTCTGTTGAACATCCCTTCTGTTATGTAGGTTACATTCGAATAGAAGTACGTGCATAAGTTAAGCTGGGTGATCTGGATGCTTACGTATTTCTATTGTTGTTCCCCACAATATGTGCTTTTCAAGCGTTTCATCCATCGGTTCTTGTTTCGACGGACATGTCATCATATATATACCGACATATTTCCCCAGATTTATTCAGATTTTTTGGCAGTGGAACAATTTCCCCATTTCATTCTGTTTGCTTCCTGAGTTTCTTATATTGCATGAAAACAAAGTGCTTCAGTAAGCTTATAGTTCAAAACATTTACCTGTTCTCTATTCATTCTTTTCAAACTATCTTAACTAAGCTCGTTTAAACATTTACGTCATCACAAAATTTAGAGTCAACAAGTTATCGTCATGGTCTCATTATCAATGAAAAAAGAAGAAACTGAGAGTGTTGTAACTCCTAACTACGGTAAACATTCTCTGGCAAATAGAATTACTAAAAGAGGAAGAGTCCCAAAGCCTAAGAAAGAAACACCGCCATCGAAAAGAAGAGTCAGAACTGGTTGCTTGACATGCAGAAGAAAACATAAGAAGTGCGATGAGACTAGGCCAAAGTGTGAGTTCTGTACCACAAAAGATTTGGAATGTGTGTGGCCAGAAGAAGTTAAAAAGAATGTTTTTGTTAACAACTCTTTCAAAGATTTTTGTTTTCCTACTAAACGTGCAGAAGACGGAAGTATCCCAATGATTACTCGTCATCATGTTGGCATGGATAAACTCAAAAAACATCAATCTTCAACAATGGGTGGTACAGACAATCTTTCTTCCTTAGAATATCATCTTGGATCTGATATGAAATTGAACCGTCATTCGCTGGACTACTCCGATCTTTTGATCAGCCAATCACCTAATCTACAGTCAGATACATTATCTCTGAAAAGAAGAAAGACTGCTTTTGTTCCTGAAGTATCTAGCCAATTCTTGAGTGCGTTTGACGGATTTAGCAAGAAGAATGATTACATTGACAACTCATTTACTCTGAATTATCCGAATACGGATCGAGCAGATTCTCCTTTATCAGGTTTATTCACTAATCTCCAAGAACCAACTGACCAATCAAACACTTCTTCAGTGTCTGCCTCCGGTGCTAAACCTGTTAATACGTCAATAATCACTGCTGGTGACCGTGATACTGCTATCACTTCAAATCGGAAACAGTTAGAAATAGCTGCATCAGCCTTAGCTAATCTTGAAACAATCTCTAAATCTGCTTCTTCATTCCAGATTTCTGAAAGCATACTAACTAGATCTCCAAGTCTGAATTTAAATTTTGATTATTTGAACCTGGGTGACTATGGTGTGGGAGGTAACACTTGCATGAGCAATACAACGGTATCAGATTCAAACCATAGTAACTCATGTGCTTCTTCAATCACTTCTGAAATGTCGATAAATAAGAAAGAGCCAGATTTTGAGCATCGCTACTCATTTTCGGATGTTAGTAGTGGCTTCAGTAAGAACCGGATTGCTGAATCTTCTTTGAAGGAGTCTTCGTTTGTTTTCTCAAACAATGCTCCACAATATTATGATCTTCCGAACACGTTGAATGATTTCATGTGTTTGGTTGTTGCTACAAAGGATACCACGGCTAATAACAAACTACCAAATAACGAAAACGTCTTTGAATTTTTTGCTGACAAGTCATCACTTGAGATTCCACGAATTGATGATGAGGAAATGATGTTGTTGATGGATACCTACATTGATGAAATGTCAATTATATTGAATAAGAGCGCTGAAAATGAAGTCAACGTTTTCATAACTGAAATCCCAACGTTGGCTGAAAATTTCCCAGCTTTACATTACGCTTTGCTTGCTTTGTCTTCAAGACATTTAGAGAAAGTCAACTCATTATACAACGGTGAAAAGACATTACAGTTTTACAATTACTCGTTACAACAGCTCTCGTTAAGTTTAAATACAAACAAAGACATGCTCTCTATAGTTGCAACTTGTGTCCTGTTGTGCTACTTTGAAGTCATTAGTACTGAAGCTGAATCCTGGAGAGATCGCTTGCTCAACTGCGGTGCCATGCTCAAAGCTTGTGGCATTAACGCCGCTTCAGAGAACGAACTAGAACGCGCATTGTTCTGGAGCTTAATATCACTTGATATATGTTGCTGTTCTGTTAGCAGCTCCGCTTCTATTGTTCCGGTTGATTATTGGTTTAACACGGAAGAAAAAAAGGATATTCACTGGACGGATGCTTTTAAGTTTGTGACTTCTGAGTTTCATGCTATGCTTTTCTTAGCTGCTAAAGTCATAAGCTTGATTAGTTCTAATGACGCTAACTTTGATAGTGATTGGAAGTTGATATGGGAGAGCTTAAGCCAATGGGAAATAAACAGATCCAACTTGATGAGAAGTTGCTTCACTTTTAAGAGAGAAGACTCTTTTCCGGAAAGCTTATACTCTAATCCATCGGCTATTTCTGCTAACCAACTATTCCATATGTGTTGTATTTTAATGCTACAAAACAAGCCAAGATTGCTCAAGTTCAGCAAACAACAGAATGTGGACCCTGAAAAACCGTCTGTTGCGGACTCAGCTTACAGTTCCTTGTTTCAAAGTGCTACCACCTCTGCTTCTGACTCTTCATCCGTCACTGCATTTTCAGCTTCTTCTTCTTCCTCCGAACAAATGTCAATTTCTTCTTCTATTTCATCAAGTAGGTCCCCTGGTTCTTCCAGTCTTATTTCAAAATCTCAGATATGGCATGCTAAACAAATAATTGGTATTAATTTGTGTAATATGAGAAAAGAAAATAGAAGAAACTTAGGATGTCATACTGTTTCGTTACAGTGTATTTGGGTTGCAGGTAAGTTGATTAGTTCAGGTCACGAGCATACTACTACTTTGAAATTGCTTAATGATATTGAAAGTTGGAGTGGGTTGAGTATGGGTTGGAGGAGCAAACAATTGGTTGAATTCTGGAAAACAGAATGTTAGACTAGTGAAAAATTATCTCTATTTATATTTAATGTCCTTTTTTTTGCGTGCTTCGCGGTTAGAAAAATTGTATCTAATAATTGATAGTAATATTACGGTTTACGATTTGAAAAGAAAGAATTATACGGATTTTTAAACTTCAGAATTAGTGCTATGAGAAATGCAGGTTCGAAGTAGTAATTATGTAGGACTATGGCCGCATAGAGCTTAATGCGACATACTTGTCTCATTGATAACGGTTGAATGAACTGAGGAATGTTTTTTGAAAATCAGTTGACCGTTGACCTACAATTAGAAACGGTGATTGACGTCAACTGACTTGGTGATTATATATATATATATATATATATATATATTAATCTTCCAAATCTATCCCGAGATTCCTTTCTTGAGCTGTGCTACAAAATGCTCACAGGTTTTGTTCTGTCCAAATATGCTAGTCAAATAGAAAATAAATAAGCAATATTATAGAAATCTATGAAAGACTCCTGACTTTGTTTCCATAGGAGTTTGCTTCAAGTATCTATCTATTCTTTTTTTTTTGTTTGAATGTTTAAGTTGCAATATCAAATCAAATTTCATTATTAAAATTCTCTATAATTTCCTAAAATCTTAGATCTTCGTCTCTCACATGTTTATTCCAGCAAACTCTTTAATCAACATCAATAATTCAGCAATCTACCAGACGCTTTTGTTTTATGATTCCCTATCGGCTTCTTTTCAAGCTCAGCGGTGAAATCTATTCTTTTTAATCTTTGTGTAATTCAGAAATGGTCACTGTTCGAAATTTGGTGACATGTTGATGTAAATTCAGACGATGAGTGAGTACATAGCATCATCTCTTATGTTGTGGATGATGTTTAAGAAGAACAGAGAGGGTATCAAAAAGCCCAACACTGAAATAATAACAGCCGTTATTTATTTTGCTTTGTCTATCTAGTCGAAATATGCCTTACTTTGTCAAAGTTCTATATTTATCCTCAATCGGAAGAACACAGCCAAATTATCTCCCTTTTTTCCAAAATTACACATCCCTGCACCAAAACGTTTGTGTTATCTTTTTCTCCGTCTTCACTAAATCCGTACACTCCATTTGGGGCACATTTGAGTGGTTTGGTTGGGTTGTTACTGTCTCCGTACAGATCCTACTCGATCTATCAATACCACACTTTTGCCTCTCCTATTTCTTCCTAAGTATATACCTTGGTCACTCAGTTTTGAAGTCGTCAATTACCTTTGAAATAGGATATCTTTTTAAAAATTGATTGTTTCGATTGACGTATGCCCTGGAAAATTAACTAAAACGTGTTATTTCTTCGTCTGAACCCATCACATCAACTAGAAATTTAAGCATTGTCCAGGGCAGAGAAATTTAAACCTCCAAAGTGATTAAATTAACAGAGTCTGTGATATTTTTTGCTCAGCCGCCGAGGCTCCTACAGTTTAAAGTGTGTTTGGTAGTAAATCTCTAACATAAATTATAATGAAACCGCACGTTGACTATACAGGTGTTCTCTTGTTTGATGAGAGAGATCCGAAGAAGTGGCCCATCAAACTACACGCAGAACAAAAAAGTTTGCTTAAGGCAACTAGTCATGTTATATCTCAGTTATATACGAAGAAAACTGCTGCTAAAGACTGCCAGAGATTGCTTGCGACCTTGATTTTGTTGCTAGATCTGAATAACAGCAAACCACAATCAGTTGGCAAGTTATACACATATTTCAGGTATTGGGAGCTATCTAAAGATGGCAGACTTATTACAAATAAAGGTCTTTATAAATATAGATACCCACATTTGAAACCTTCAGCACACGTTCCATTGATTGGCATGGATAACTGGAGATCTGTTATGTGCTATATGGACTCGCTTCTGATTGCTTTGTTTTATTCATGTTCATCGTTTGATTTCCTTTTGGACTCATACTCAGACCCAAATTTATCCACTGAATTACAGAATGAAGTGAATGAGTTGAAGACGATTCTAAGATTTATCGTTAATCTAATCAGGGGAGGTGAATATATTCCAACATCAATAATGAAACAATTGTGCATGATATTGAGCTCTCTCGGATGCGACTTGACAATGAGTCATCGCCAACAAGACGCTCTACAATTGTTTGAGTTTTTTGCTGAATGTTTGTCATTGCCTCTGCTCACTATGAAATTAGATATCGTTCATTCCGGTACACTAAATGTGAGCGACGATTTAAGACTGATTGAAGAGAGAGCCTTATTGATATCCGTGCCTAGTGCATCATCGACGCAGCCAGTCATCGATGAAAATAAAGAAACAACAACTGAAGCAAATGAGGCTGAAGAGGCCCCAATCTCGCTAAAAGAATGTCTCAATTCATACTTTAATAACAGTATCACTGTTAGAAGGCACCTTGAACGAAGAAGGACTATGGACAGGGGAGACAGCAGTAAAGACATTCTAGCATTTCACATGGATGAAAATAACGAAAATAAAGTGCGTGACATTGTAGAATATGAAAAGATGGGAATTGTTACTTCTGTCAATACAGTGAATAGTGATGTTTACAATCAAGTGGGAGAGGATTCAATGTATAGAGCCGTTGATGGCGTGAAAGCAAGCGTCTCTCACGTTGACATGATATCAAACTTTTCACCAGACTTATCGACAGAACTAAGCAATTCGACTATTAGTGGTAATGACTCAATAAGTGACAAAGGCACCACTGTTGGATCCATTTCAAAAGTTTCTGCAAGAATCGAAGCTACAAGAACAAGATCTTCCACTATAGTGAGTGCATTGAATAATGTTCAGTTGCAAAATTCATCAACTCTAACGAGACGTGCGTCGTCTATTTCAAATAACGAAGTTGTGTTGCCTGCTTGGATGTTTTTACAATTACTTCCCTACTATACCGACCCTCAAGTAAAGCTAAGACCTGAGAATCACGAAGAAATATACAGAAAAATTTCAAGAATTAAGACATTTGAATCAACTGAAGGTCCTACATCAGGGGGAATTAAAGACTCATTTGACTACCCTTCCAGATTTGATTTGCGTTACGGTGACAAGAGACCGGTCATTCCAATTTGCTTGAAGAAATATCTTTGGGATGACAAAGGACAGTCCCAAAAACTAAACCGAAAAGTTCTTATTCCTGAAGTTATCAAATATCCATATTTTATAGCCGAAGACAGATCGAGGGCTGGTTTTGTTGATTTTAAAAGAAGTAGTGACAACGTAGCTCCATTCGGTTCTTTCATGCTTGTTTTGGAAAGTTGTATATGTCACCGTGGTAAATCAGTCAGCTCTGGTCATTATGTTACCTTGGCTAGAAAGAAGCCATTTAATATCAAAGACAAAATGAGTCCCGATGAGCCACATTGGCTGCTGTTTAATGATATGCTCCCTAAGGAAGAAAAAGCCAAAGAAATATCATTCAATGAGGCAATGGATACTGAAGATCCATACATTCTTTTTTATAGAATTGTGGACTTTGAGAATGGTATCGGATCCGAGTACAGCACGAATTTCGACTCCAGTGCCGATGATGGAAGTATCATAAAACGTCAGAATGGTACTAAAGAGAAATATTGGGCCACTGATAGTGATACAAGTGCTCCGAGCAGCACAACATTAGCGGCAAGAAAAGGTTCCGTTGTTTCACAAGTCTCTGCTATTTCTCTCCGCTCCAATCTCGCCATCAACCCGGTTCCACCACTGCAGGTTCCTCCAGTCGTGGGGTCGTCTTTTAATTCGGAGGTTCTTAGCCCCCCTACAGTGGTTCAATTCGTGAGTGAAGATGACCCGATATACGAGTCACCCGGAACTTCAATTGAAACCACTAACAATGGTATAGGCCCCGTACTCGCACAAACAACATCGGCCACCTCCAGCCGGCTTAATAATCATTTAAGACAACATTTATCAAGAGGCAAGCACTCTTCTCGATCACATTCAAGAACTAAGACAGGAACCGCCACGTCAACAGGGCCTATATCCACCTCAGTGAACCAATCCAGCACCTCAGAGGATGAGATCTTGCCTGTTGATCCACTGTATCTAGATATAGATTCAATGTTTTACTGGTACGATGTTGACGCTACTGGATGTTTTCAATTACCATCTGATTTCAATAGACCTCCATCTACTACCCCCACAATTGATCTTTTCAATGAATCCTCGGTTGATGGTGGGTTTATTGACAGAATTAACTCTAAGCTTCTAACGTTGAAAAGAGGATCCGTTAGTACAATCGGTAGTTTACATCTCCACCAACAATCTCAGCAGCAACCTTCTTTAATCTCATCCATTCACTCGCTGTCCAAGAATGGATCCGCTACCTCCTTGGTGAAACAGAGGAGCCGAGACTACAATGATGATGAATCTGAGGATACATTCACAAAACCATCATTTACTGTCCATCGCAGCCAATCGAGACACCAATCTGCTGTTACATCAGCAACGCAATCCGTTAGTGACACATACGCATCACATGTCGGATCTCCGAAATTGAAACCCTTAGGTGCGTCTCAACTCCAACGTCCACATGTACCAGCTTTGATGGGCCTTCCTTTGTCCGCATCAACTTCTACAGCGCCAAGTACTACTACAGTAAGTACTTCGACTGGTGCCAATTCGACTGCCTCATTGTCGACTATGTCAGCGATTATAGCCCCTTCTGTTTCTTATCTGGCTAGCGAACAAACACTAAAGAATAAAAGTTCTAAGGTTACTCTCAACTCAGGCTTGTCTGTTACAACAAATGGCTCTATAAGTACAGTTGGACAACAGTCTGGCGGAAACGGCAGCAGTTCATTCATTGGAGAGAAGAAAAAGAAACTAAGATTCAAAAAATTGTTAAAAAAGATAATCAACTGAGCTTGAAGTTTGGGCAAGTATATACGATTCCAATAAATAGTCTTCATGATTCACTTGTTTTATAGAAAAAATCGCATTATTCGCTATGGTTATGAGTTGATACATTTTCTTAATCGTTAAAAGCAATAACAAAAGTATTTATCTACTACATAACAAATATAATTGTTATTGTGTACAAAAAGTTGACCATAAAAATATCTGCAAGAAGTAAAACAACAGTAAAAAGTTCTAAAATTAATACTGAGACAAAGAGAGAAACTCCAACTTCCCTCCTCACGTTTATGGTTAGCCACTACCATTAGTGGTGTTCATAACAGCTGGTGTGTCATCTCCAGTACCAATGGTATTACCATGGCTATTTGCATTATTGCTGACATTATTAAAAGCAATGTTTCCACCTCCTTTGGTTAGAAAATCCAGCTCGATCTCTTTAGTAAACTGATCGACAAAATCCAACCCTGGATTATTGTTGTTGTTCATTGAAAACCAGTTAAACACAGTTTCTGATGGATTCGTGGTCAAGAAGTAATCGTCAAACAATTGTTGATTCACATAGGCTAGATCTTCTGGTCTCATATGCTGTTGACTTTGTGGGTATGCCAGTGGCTGCTGTTCCTGCGGGACGAAAGTAGATTGGGGCTGCGACTGTGTATAATTGTTGCTAGGGTATTGGACATTCGTACCTATCGGCTGATATTGAGGAAGCTGTGGTGAGTGCGGTAACTGTTGGCGGTAATCACGGACCTCTTGTTGAGTCTGTTGTTGCGGGTGCCTTTCACTTTGAAGCTCTGGTTGCTGTTGCTCAAGTTCACGAGCTTTGTTTTGCATCTCTTCCAACTTATCCCTTTTTTGGATTTCATCTTCATAATCTACCAAGCCTTTGTTCTTGACTTTAATCTTGGACTTGAATTGCGAGCACAAGTACATCAAAATAGTTGAGTATCTAGTACATAGATGCAATTCATCAGGTGCTGCATCTCTTAAGCAAATAGCTGTCTTCTGTAATAATGCAATAATTTCTTCGACTGGAATAATACTCAACTTCAAGATATCATTAACTGATTGAGAAGTAGAGTCTTTCACAGATACCGAAGAGTTCATTTGATGACTATCAGTGGTCATCGTCAAGTAACACTTTACTATGAACGCGACAGCTTTGATAACCCTGGTGACCCATCTGACAGGCATGTACTTCAATAACTTCAATTTATTGACTCTTTGCATGACACTCAAAACTTCTTTCGCTGCACTGTAGCCCAATTCAACGTACCTTGAATATTTGGCTAACTCATCCATTCTCAAATTTCTTCCCCTTTTGCCTGGTTTTTGTGCGCTGTTCGAATTGGTGGCAGTATCTCCACTTAGTGCTAACGAGTATAGATACAACTTAACATAATAATAGTCTAGAATCAACGCTTCTCTTTCAGTTGACGAATAGACGTCTTTCAGGTACTTAGAATTTGGGTCGTAACTGTCGCCTGATGCTGCAGCTGTGGCAAGAGCTGTAGAAGCAACACTATGTGCATTAGAATGCTTCAGTAACTTGTAATACTTTTTATACCAATTCTCCAAAATAGGTGAAAGAATATCCAACAAAGCTAGATTCTGACACTTATCCATAGTTCCAAATCTTGGATTTTGTCCATAGAGAGACTCATAACATAATGAGGTAAATTGTAACAGTTCAATTGTAGCGCGTTGATAATCAGTGAAGGCGAGCGACGGATCATCAACGTCAATCTCACTTAGAGTTTGACTTAACATTGATCTTTTATTCAAATTGATAGCAGAATGAGTCTCTGCCACATGAGTGGCCAAAATTGTTAACGGATGTTCATCCAACAAGAAGCTTAACCGCGTTGCAGTACCAATCAACATAAACGACATGATCTCAGATCTTTTCATAGCACTTAATCCGGCATATGATTCATCAGCGGCTCCAGGAAGAGCAGCGCCTGAAGAAACGCTATTACTTTGAGCGGTCATATTGGACAATTCATCTTCAGGTAAATTTGCATAGTCTGACCAACGGAAATGAATCGCCCTTGGATTCCATTCGGTAAATAAAAGAAAAGATAGTAGGGTCCCAATAGATCTACTTGATGATTCGCCCCAAACAGTCATACTAATCAATCTTTGACAATAGATCCATAACTGTTCGTGCACTTCAATGTGACGAGTTGAAGGTTTATCGTCAATTTTTGGCGAAGATGAACCATCTGTAACACCAAGTTCTTCCGAATCTTCCTCAAATGGATGATATCTTGATGCAATGGTCAATATTGTACATAGCAACAACGGATATCCAGGAAGAACATTAATATCTTGCAATTCTTTAGGAATGTACGGAAAAAAAGGATGCATGGTGGTAAGGAATAGCTTTATATATTTCTTAGCTTCAGTTTCAGTTAAGACGGCATTTGGACCAATATACTCAATATCTGACAACTTAGAAGAAGGTTTTGGACGAATAGTCAATGTTGATTTCACAGCAGGCATAACGAGTCGGTTTTGACGCATTGATGAGAACAATGAAGATTCATGACCAAATTTCTCCTTCAAATATTCTTCAGTTGTATCTAGTATGGGCTTTTGTTTGGTCAGACCAGCATTGGCACTGTTTTTGCGTGTGGTGAGTTGTTCTTGAGCATTTTCAGAGCGTTTTTTTGTAGAAGTATTGGGTTTATTTTTGTCAGTACAAGAACGATCAGCATTGTCTTCCATACCCGCTTCATCTTCATGACTATCACTACCACTACCACTACCACTATCACCACCATCGACATCCTCTGGAGGATTTGACGATTCAGTAGACATAGTACGTGAAACAGAACCAATAAGATCGCCACCAGAAGCGGGACTGGTTGTTGTAGTACTTAATTGTGTTTTTTTCTCCAAGCTTTCAATTTTGTCATAAGCGTTGATTCTGTCTCTAGCATCAGCTTTTGCTATGTTACCAGCTATATGAGCCAAAAAGATCATTGTTGAATTACTAGTAAGGTTACCATTGACTTGATCCAGCGTTCCATTTTTCACTGCTGATACGGAGTAGTTCTTTGCCTCAGGATTCGATCCATCAGTAAGTGCTCTAATAGCTGCAAGATTCGATTGTTGGTCAAGGTGGGTATTGCTATTATTATTATTATTATTATTATTATTATTGCCTGAAGATGTGATGTTGTTATTAGTGGGGATAGAGCTAGGGTTTGGCATAGGTAGCACTTTATCTAGATTATTAGGCAAATTCTTGCTTGTAAAAGGAAGTAATGGTGGCACTTGAGTATTTCTTTGTGTCATATGAGGCATGGAAACTGATATACGTGGTAGTTGATTGGAAAGTTCATTGTTGTGAGATGCGGCAGATTTTGTCAAGTAACTTAGCGATGGTAATTGATGCGACTGTTGGGATGCATGAGATGGGACAAATGATGAGGCATTGGGTAATGAAATAGAGTTGGATAGTGTAGATGGATTTTCCAATTGTTGCTGTTGTCGTTGTCGTTGTTGTTGTTGCTGCTGGATCTTTCGTTTTTTTCCAACAGAAACATTTCTAGATCCACCTCTTTTACTTTCAGCAAAGACACATTCCTTTCTCTCTCTTTTACATCTTGCGCAAGGAGGCTCATGAGGACTGTCAACGTTACCTAGATCACACTTCACTTTTCTTGTTCGGCAGTTGAGACAAGCTAAGTAATTTCTCTTGAACTTAGGTCTTGTGTCATCGCCTGAATCATTTTGATCGGAAAATGGTGACTTTGTTGGGGTGCTGTCCATCGCGTTCAAAGAGTTTGCAGAAACAGAAATAATTGACTCCATTTAAGACGCTAAATAGTACCACAACTCTATTGTAGAAGAATAGCACCTCCTGAATAGGTAGGCAAAAATCCGAAGAAAAAAACAAAGCAACTAGTGTAATTATAAATTCAACAACCTGTAGTCCATTTTTCTTCATCCAAAAACACTAAGCAAGTCACGTGATAACAAAATGACCGCCTGGATCCGCGCAAAGCCGTACACTTTCATTTGTAGAGGCAGGAGTTACATACGATCCATGTTTGGAAGCCAAGTATTTGTGGAAAACGCTGGCAACTCATATTTAATCTTGAATGCTGAATGTCGGGTGTCAACAGTGAGAAAAGTCAATATGTTTCTTCAAATGTTGGTTCGAGTCGACCATGGGCCACAAAACCCAATCGCAAATGTCGAGGCAATACAAGACTGGAAAATAATTGTCAACAGTCTTATCTTGGCTTCTTATGCAAGTTTGTTACACTTTATGTAGTTTTTATCTTTTCTTATCTTTCTTCATGTCGCTTTATCTTTTTACTTGTTTTGGGTTCTAGGTTGCATAGCGCTTTTGCGAGTTGTCTAGTTCAAAATGACTAAGGTCACCAAGAATGATACGATGGTTGAACAAATATCGAACTTGATCAAAGTCCGTAGTTTTTGTAACTCCGGTCACTCACAAGATCATAAGGAAACTACATTTTTCGTACCCATGTAGTACGTGGGGGAGTGTATGATTATAAGTAATAGATACTCCTTCATTCAAAGTCTTGTTCTCGATAAATACGACTAGAGTTAATTTTTTGAGCACCCCAGTTTGAAGTTTTATCTTCAATAGACTTAAGACCTCTTTAGGTTATTGGAGGTTAGCCCCGAGAGATCGTCGTCATAAATAAATAGAAAACACAGAGACCTAAGTGGAAGAAGCAGGTCTCATTAATCTGAGGTTAGTACCGCATAGAACTACTAAGAACATCAAACACGTCAAATAAAATATAAATATAATGATAGTGGTTATAGTGATATATTACTGAATTTCTAATCATGCTAAAACAATAAAGAAAAAGATAAAAAATATATTTATTATAAATCAAGAAAAAACCACTTAGCCACCTGACCATTCATTACCGCTTCCATCTTGAGACATTAATCAAATACACTAAACTTCAACTAGACAGCAAACTTCTTAGTCCACTCCTTCGCAGTAACTTCATATTTAGCACGGTCTGTCTTATAAATGTGGGCAATTTCTGGAACTAATGGATCATCTGGATTGGCATCTGTTAATAATGAGCAAATGGACAACAACACTTTGGATATTGTTAAAGCAGGAGACCACTGATCTTTCAAGATATCGAGACAGATATTACCGTTGGAGTTGATATTTGGATGGTAAATCTTTGTTTGAAATGAAATCTTAGGTGGTTTGAAAGGGTAGTCAGTTGGGAAATGGATAGATAAGAAGAAGACACCACCGGCATATGGAGAATCTGGAGGACCCATGATAGATGCTTGCCAGTGATATAGGTCGTCACCAACAGGACCTGCTGAACAAGAGGAAGGTGGATCTCTTCCTAAGTCACTCAATTCTTTGTTGATTCTCTTTAAAGACATTTTTTTTGAATGTTTAATGTGTTTATTTGGATACTGAAATTAGTTGAACGTAGCTGTCTATCTTTATATTAAAATAATAGAATATAAGTAGAGAAATCTAGTAAAAAGACGAAATAAAGAAAAAGCTTCTAATGATGAGTAAGAAAAAAGAGTCTCAGTGTGAGTGTGGGCAACTGACCTGAGGACTCGTTTTTTTAGTTCTCTTGTGCCTCAGTTTCCAACTGCACTCGCCAACTGGTATCTGCTGCCATTTCCCACGAGCGGGTTAATACGGGGGTTACTGTTGATATCTCTTACGTAATGCAGTGGCGCAGTAGAAATATTTCGCTTTACTTTATTGGTCATGAGTGGCTGGAGCACATAGAGAGTGAGAGAGGCTTCTAGAAGGTGGCGCGGTGAGTGCAGTCTTGTTCCGGTTCGCATTGTATAAGCATGCCTCGTTGTGAGTATCGAAGTTAGAACATTGTTGTGTTCCGTCGTGTCTGACAGGATATGAAAGAGAACGAGCTGTGTTGTAAGGACTTCCCAGAAGAATAGTAGCATACCGTAACAAGCTGAAAAGGGGAGGGCGTTAGTGTGAGCGTGTGAGGGAAGCCCACCATGTCAGTCAGTCTGTCTGTCGAGCACCGTAGAGAAAATCCCTATCAGGGAAATGGCAGAAAGGCAATGGGGGGAGATTCTTACCACAGCGAAGTAGTGAGTGGTGCACTGGTGTTTTTTACCTGCAAAATACTTACCTGAGCGTGCACTTTCAATAATTGGCAGAACTGTTTACTGTGACAAAATGAATGCCATTAATAGTGTAGTTAGTTCCCTATGAATTTCCAATATGTTCTGAATGAACATGGCTGCTATTATCCTGGTGATCTCTTACCCTTACCGCACTTTACCGAACCCAAGATTGGTACAAAGAGCAAGCCCTGTTTATTTGAATGGATGTATGTATGCATATATGTAAGAGTATATAAACCATTCCAGAACATAGACATAAACTTAATCTCGGGGACAACGTCTGAAAAGGGGGGTGGGGGGTGGGTAAAGAATCCACTTGACAAACAAGGATACTTTGCTTACCATGGGCAAGCGTGTTCCCTATAACTGTTAGCAACATATATACAAAGTCCTCTTTTAAGAACACTGTTGAATAAATACACAGTCAGTTGGAGGTAACTGGCGGCAACCCACGATGGCGACTCTACAACACCGATCGGTGACCGGTGGCTTTTTATTTAATAATGCGGCTGGTTGTCTAAGACTAGGATTTGATTATCACTCACTCACTCACTGTTGTTTATTTCCTACTGTAGCTTCGACTTCGAAGTATTTCTCTACCGCCCAAGAATCACCCACCCGTATCAGTTGTGTCTAGAGATACGAAACCGTCTCAAGATTACGCGAGTGCTGTATACAATATTCAAATAGTCTACGTTTTCTCAAATGTTTCAACCAAGCCACAAGTGCTTAACCCTTGCCCGGTAACTTACGGGCACCAGACAATTATTTGCAAGGATTCCCCGTCTGTTTTCGGATATACCTCCTATTAGGACTACATAAAAACATTCACAAACTTCAGTTTACCAGTCGAGAAAAAGCTTAAAACAGCGAGACATAAAGTCTATTCAATGCCGGAAAGGCTCAGTTTTCACACCCCCTAGTAGAGAAGAAGAAACCAAGCGCTGGATGTAGATGTAAATTCCAAATCGGAACTAAGCTAGTCCGACTCATGTGGTAAAGTTGAGTGGACTCCGCATACTATTGTAATATATAATGTGGTACTTAGCGTTGGTTATATATATAGATTTGTCTCACAATGTTTGCATCCCCCTTAGGCCAGATCTGGATCTGTGAATCTTCTCTATGAATCTGAGAGGGCTCGCTCGATACTCGAAAGTTGCAAAATAGAAGCATAAAATTATCACTCGTTAACATAATTTGGGTCATGCATGCAAAGCAGAGCTGGCTTTTGAGCCAAAACTATCGACCAGACACACGCGTCGCCGATATATCAGGACAGACAGACAGACGCAGACTGCTTGGTGGTCATGGGAACAGCGCGGGTGGTGTGAAAGAGGTCGGCTGAGCAACAACGTGGCCCCCGGATAGGGAGGCTGTCAGCCTGGTTACCAGTCACCGGTTGGATCACGCGAAGCGGCAGATACTCACCATCACATGAACCAACGGGGTCATTATCTTCCTTCCTCCCCATTAACTTTCGCCTACGTTTCCCCTTAACCTAATATTCTGTGCCGTGCCGTTGCGATAACTTTGTTTTGTCTCTCGTGCACATCGGCGTGCCATTTTTCAGTCGATGCCATGACCCGCCAAACAGAGGCGCTTGACGTCAGTCCACTCGTTGGTGAAAGAATATTCATTCGCTGCCTGCATAACACAAACTCGTCTAACTTCCCATTCACTCACCGTCCCAATTTTACTTCCCGCTGGGAATATACAAGGGATCTCCGTACCTTTTCCCGAGTAGATGCTTGCTCGCCACAGGAGCACCTCTAATGCCTTCCAACTGGCGAGCTCTTTGTTGCACTAAATTACCTGCTCGCTAAATACAATATAGCGATTAGCGAACAATTAATATTGACAAATTCCTCAAAACCCTTGATTGATTCTTCTGCACAGTTTTAGTGTTTATGTTTCGGTTGTACAAGGATTTATACACCTGTCTAGCTCGACAGTACTCGTACTTTCTATTTAACTAACAGATATTTCATTTGATAATAAAGGATGCAACAATTTTTCGTTCAAAGGAAACCTCATTACTTGTAACCATTCTCACCATTTCCTTAGCTAGTTTACAGTTTTACACAGACAAGAGATACACGTAACATCTAAATAGTCAAAGATTAATCCTTGAATATATACGACCTCCCGATACGATGGATTTTGGATATACCTTTAATGACGCTGATACGTTTTTGTTTTCCCTTAACAATCAAGGCATGAGTACTTCAGTAAGTGCGCCAATGCCAACCATTAATACGAACATCGATATACAGCCAGCAGATACACCTATCGGAATATCCACATCTAGCGCTTCAGATTTTTCAAATGAACAACAGACAGGTCAGTATAATGCTTATGCCGATGTCAATAGAAATCCTTACCTCTCTGAAGTTAACAGTTGGGAAATTAATGACAACGACGAGGATGATGATGATGACGATGATGATGATGAAATTGATCTTTCACAACCGGCTCTTCCATCTAATCAACCCACAAATTATCAACCTGGGATCCTATATGATGATGTGATCCAGCCCCAACAACAACAACAGGGGCTAGAGTTTCAGCAAGAACCACAAGAAATACAACAGCTACAACAAGATCAACAGCAAGTTTGGCCTCAGTCATTCTCTTCGAAACAACATCAGCTTCAACAACCTTTAGACCAACCGAACCTTGAAACCACCCCTAGAGAATCTAGCAACTCTGTTCTTCCTAAAAATGACAGCAGCGATGACTTACCAACTCCAACAGATTCTTTCAGCTCTAGCTCGAATTCAGCAACCCCAATTTCTGATCTGACACCACCAGGTACTAAAGACTTAAAGCTGTCTGTTTCATCATCATCTTCTTCAAAAGTATCAAAACCTGGTAAGAAAGATAGATCATCACACAACATAATTGAAAAGAAGTACCGTACCAATATTAATACCAGAATTATTGAATTGAGAGATGCAGTTCCATCACTTAGAGCTGCTACTCAAAACAGACAAGTCTCGACTGCCGATTTGGATGGTTTAACCCCCGCTGTTAAGTTGAACAAGGCTAGTATTTTGTCGAAGGCTACTGAATATATCAGACACTTAGAAAATAAAAATGCTCTTTTGACAAACGAAGTTATGGCTCTTAGAACAGGTTTGGGAAATCGATTGATTCCTCAAATGCCTCCACATATGCAAATGGTAAGACATCCAAATCAACATCCACAACAGTACATGGGTGTTCCCCTTGGACAACCGCACGTTCAACCCCTGCCACAAGGACAGCACTTACAGCATCCACAGCATTCACAGCATTCACATCACCTTCAACACCCTCGACACTTACAACACCCACAACACCCACAACACCCACAACACCCACAACACCCACAACACTCACAACAAGCTCAGCAAGCTCCACTGCAACAACAGCAAGTGGACACCTCAATATACCCTATTATGGGTAGTTCTGCTGTTCATCATCAAAACCCTTCTATGTTCGCTAACATGGACCAACCTCCTCCAAATACTGCAGAGGCTTCTCTCTCAAATCATGAGCAACAACAAATGTCGTTAGGTAATAAGATATTGATAGGAGGTATGACTACCATGCTTGGGTCTCAGTTATTTGCAGGTGCTCCAACTAACGTGGATGGTCATCCGGATTATAAAGGATTGTTCTTCATTCCACTTGACAAACTTTTTCCAATTTTCTTCACGGAGCAAGTGGCATCGTCTTTCCGTGTTATTAGAGTGATACTTTTTATTTATGGGTTTTACATGGTCTTCAAGAATCAAATTGATTATTGCTTGAATAAATTAGATCCTGAAGGAAATGAAAATCTTAAACAACAAACAAGTACACTTAGTGCTGCTCATCAAAAAATTGAAGATTCGGATCATATTTCAGTAGCTGGATTATTACTAGAATTTGCCCAACTATTAGCAATCAAGCTGGGCATTTATTCGCTCACTTTAAATGAAAAGATTGCTCAAGTTGAAACATTCAACAACTCTTGTTTCAAATGGAACTTGAAATGTCTAAGAGATAAGACTACTACTAATGTCACTTCAAGATCCTGGAGACCCGTTGTGAAAAGATATATTCAATCTCTTGCAATTGACGATAACCTTGTGGACACTCTCAAGTCTGAATCGACAATTAAGTTCCAATTTCATAGGCTTATCCTTGCTAAATTAATTATGATCAAATTGGGTGACACGGTCAGTGATTTGTTAGGTTTGCCACACTTAGTGGATAGCTTCTTGTTGCGGATGGTTAGAAACTTCAATGACATTAAAGATGTACAAAAGTATGATTTTGAGACACGACAAGTATTACATTTCGTGAAATATGATCTTGAATTCCTTGAATCTATTGATTTATTTGACAAGTTAATTGAAATTTTAAAGTTGAACCACCACTCGCTTTCCGAAGATGAACAAATATCAGATGTCGGATCTGACTACAGCTCAGTTGGAGAGTACATCGATAATTCAATTGATTCTGAATTGAATTTGATTAATGTTCTTTGTGTCATTCGTGCTGTTCAACTACTTAGAAGTTATATGATTAGATATCTTGCCATTTTGGCTGATTCTAATGCGAGTGACGTGGCCAAGGAGGACGAAGAGAGTGAGGAAGTACAACCCATAAATGGAGATGAAAAGCAAGATGACCCTGACAATCTACATTATTTGGATATAAAAACTAGAGAATTATTAAACGAAGTTTCTTCTGAACAAATTAATATTCCAAAAGGCTGTACAAAGTTATTAAAATGCCGTACTATTTTCAAGAGTTTACTAAATCCAAATGATACAAAGGGCCTGAACAGTATGTTTGATTTGATTTTGAATAACGTGACTCAAGTTATTGACTTCAGTGAAGCTATAATACCAAACTTAGCAGGAACCATCAATAGCGGAAATAATTCTGTATCAGATTTAACAGAAGATGAAAAGTATGACGATGAACTTGCAAAACTACCAACAGGAGGTACCAAACCTTCCATCAGCAAGATTTACAGATATTCTCAACTGTCACATCCTTATCATCAATTGCGTCTAGTTTCAAATGAAAATAGAATTTCGTTGACCTGCGCATTGATTTTACATTACTATGCTCGTAATGAGCTAGCTAAAGGCCGTCAATTGATCAAATACATGAAGATAATTAACAAAAATGAAGCTTCCTCTAATATTGCTGGTTCTTCCAATGCTGGTGGTGGTGGTGGTGGTGTGTCTACTTCTACATCGAGCTTTTCGTTTGCTATTCCACTTGCCAGTTACAACTGTTTGTCTTTACTGTCTTTCATTGCTACTTTTAAAGCGGTCATTGTCATTCTGGAAAAGGATTGTGACACTTTGAGTGGCCACGATTATACTAGTAACACTAGCGCCATGAATTCCGCTGAATCTCCGTCACCATTCAATGATAGTTTTGAAGATATCAAGATGACTTTGGAATCAGTTATCGCTTTCTTGCGTTTGTACATAGGATCGATTTCGGACCACATCAGGGCAGCAATAGAGGCTCAAGCTATGAATCAGTCAAACCGATTGTCTCCTCATTCTACCAGGAATAATTACATTTCAGGGGCTTCACTTACTGGTGGAAATTCGGACGATGATGACGATGAAGATTCCATTTATGAAGTTATTTGCTTGGATTACCAATTGAAGAGTGATATCAGTCACAGATTGATTAACTTGGCGATGGATCTAACTGGATATGCTGGTGCTTAGTCTGCTAGTTTTGCATTTTTGCTTATTCGCGTTTTTGTGGCGTTTTTTTTACAATGTTTTATTTTCCAAATTGTTTTGTATTTTTACTCCTTTTTCTTTCTTGTCTTACTTCTCTTTTGTTTTTTAGATATGTGATAACAGATTCCTTCTTACGATTAATTGATATTTTTATGGGCTTTGTGTGTTTTTGTGCTTTCGTGTGTTTGTGTATTATGGGAATAATGTTTAACTGTATAGTTACTATATGCGTAGTCTGTTTTTAGTTGTTATTCTACACCGCGTTTACTAGTTGATCTCTTCCCTAAATAATCACTTGTTTATTCTCCTATTATATAGACATTCTCAGACTAGTGGAGTTGGTTTTTTCTTTCTCTTTTGTATCTTACATCTCCTGGAGACATCATTTTATTGTACAGAAGAAGTTTCAATCGGGCGTCAAATGTTGGCTGTGCACCCACCCACAACCAGTGCAAAAACAAAGCGAAAAAACATTCGACGAGCCGAGTTTTTCTGATTATGTGTGAATGAATGTGCATCAATGCAGTAAGGGTGCACAGCACAAAACTCATATATCGTGACAAACAGACTGATAGACTGAGCCAGCAAGATTACAAAATTAATTTGCGCTCAGTACTTGTGTTCAGTTAATTATATAATTACTCCACATTGTGCGCATAGCTAGCTATATTATAAAAGACTTTCATTGATATCTTCCAAGCTCCATCGTTAGATGAAGAAATCATATAAAAATATTATTTAGTTGTGAGGTTTATAGTTTGTGTGCATGTCCCCATAATAGATGTTCAGATAACAACTTTTAAAAACATTAAACATTTCAATCACAAGACCCAAATCATACGTTCTTATGTAAAGAGAAAAAGCAATAAGAACTAACTACGGTCTAATTAACTCCACTAGATCTTAAGATACATCAAGTTAAACGCTTAAAAATAACAACTCATGGTCATCACAAGCAATTTCCAAAGCATAGCAAAAGATTAGAATTTTCATAACAACAAAGTGGAAGAATATATTACAAATTCGCTATATATAATAGTTTAAGTTTTTCAACCAAAAACACACATCAAGAATATTATGTCCCAGAGACCAAACCAACTTGTGCTAAACATATCATCCGAAGTTAAATCGAAAGCTTTTGGAAAGGATTTAGACAAGCCAATAACTAGCGTTAAACCACATATAAAACTTTCGAAAACTAAAAATAGTACTAAAAATTCATTAGTTCCTGATTTACACCATTGGAAAGAGTTAGGAAGTTTCTTAGAAGGTCTACAACAAGTTTCAAGCTCCGATACTAAAGACCAAGCATCTCAAATATCATCTAAGAATCCATTAACTCGACCAGTGTTGTATAGAATTTGTAATCACTGTGACAAACCTATATTAGAATCTCATCTAGGTAGCCATTTAGAACATTGTGTCGGAATGAAGAAGCAAACGAATGGTTCATCTACTAAATCTTCAATTGAAAATTCAAATCCTTCTACAACCACTAATAAGAAAGTAAATAATAAAAAGAGAAAAATAGATGATACTACCGAAAACACACCGTTTTCATCAGATACACCGTTACAATCCATAACCAGTACGCCAGGCGGCACACCAGCACCAGACGAGACAAATAAACAAGTTACAAAGAAACAAAAAACGACAAAAGCAGCAGCTGCTGCTGCTGCTGCAGGTACAGTATCATCATCATTGGCATCAAATAATGTCACAGCTAAAGAAAAGAAGACCAAGAAAGAAATCAAACCGAAAACTTCTTCTAGACAACCAAAGGGTCCTGTGGATGTTGAAAAGCAATGTGGTGTGCCCCTACCGAATGGAGGTTATTGTGCTAGATCGCTAACATGTAAGACGCATTCGATGGGTGCTAAAAGAGCTGTTCCTGGCCGTTCTGCTCCTTATGACCAATTGCTTTCAGCTTACCAGCGTAAGAACCAAGCCAAGATTGGTGCTGCAGCTGCTGCTGCCCAACAAGCACAGGATGATTTGATGCATGGATCCGCAGTGCCATTGGATGACGAAGAAGAGACACACCAAGTGTTGGACGGTGTCACGAGATCGGCACCATGGCCTTTGGAGAGAAAAGTTATAATGCCAACCAAATTAAGAAACTCATTCTTAAGAATGAGAGAAATGTTTGCAGGTGCAATACTTCCAAGGATGCAAAATAATCCACTGGGTCCTTTACAAGGGCGGTCAGCTGTCGTTGATATCAATAGGACTACAGAATATGTTTTCCCCATCCGTTCACAACATCAAAGAGTTGCCCCTCCGCAAGGTTTGATTCCATCACAACATCCTCAACCAGCTCATCCACAGATATCGTCCAACCAACCTTTACCTCCGCAACAAACGTCCACAAGCTCAAGTACTCCTAATGTAGCAGGCTCACAAACACAGATGCCGACTGTGCCCCAAACAAAAGAGTCACAAGTCAAGAGTGCAAGTGCTCTTTTATTACAGCAGCAACAGCGAGCAGCTGCGGAAGTTGCCCAGGCTAAACAAGCAGCTGGTCAACAACTTACACCACAGCAACACCATTCACTAATGCAACACCGTCAACAACAGATACTTCAACGACAGCAGCAACAGCAACAGCAACAACTCAGACAACAACAGCAACAACAACAACAAACAGGGACAATGACTGCTCAACAGCAGCAACAACAACAACAAATGCGTGCCAAACATGCTGCTGCTATGCTGTTAAATGCACAGGCACTGGAAAGACAACATGCTGCTGCTGCCGCGGCTGCTGCTGCTCAACAAAAGGCGAATGGTGCTTAGCCTGATAGGCGACGTGGCTAAATGGGGGCTTTAATTTCTCTGGTTGTCTGTGTTTTTTTTTCAATTTTTTATGCTATATTTTTTATTAATTTTTTTAGTCTTTATTATTTATTTAGTGTATGTTACTGTATTTTAAGTGAGCCATTGGTTATTTTTATATTTAAAAAGCATGCGACGTGTAGCTATATTTTGTAGCTCTATATCTGAAACCATCAGTATTAGAGTAGTATTGAGAAGCTCCACCTACTCTTTTTCATCCTCTTGTCTTTTCAGATTCCGGGCACGTTTCTGCTCTAATCTAGCCTTAGCAGCCGGTTTCAGCTCTAAATCCTGCATCCTGTTTGTATGCCCCATAACGAAAAGCGATCTGTGTTTCCAATTACCGTTTTCATCAAAGTTATCGGGGTTGGGTGGCTCACGTTTAACTAACTGGAAATCTTTATTAACCCAAAGCAACCCACCTGCAAACCCAATGACCAATCCTACGGTCAAGACGTTAATTCTAGCATTGAAGGTTTTCAACTTCTGTGCTTTAATATCACTTAGCATATTATTATTGTACTAGCACTATTTATTCTATCTATGCATATTATACTGCCAGTTAACTACCAAACTTTTTGAAAAAGAACCACCCCATCTCATCCAATTTCCCCTCATTTTGAGACTCTTCCAGTCGTGAGCCTCACAAAGAAGGATTCTTTTGGAGGTGGCCAAATTGTGGCATTTTCTCATACGAAAGCGAGATCAGATGGGAGATTAGGATATAAAGATACAGAGATACAGAGCAAGTGGAATGCACCCTGATGGCAACACTCAATCTATGGATTCAAGTTTAGAGACTTCACACCTGCCTTCTTAGTGTAATAGTTATAATATATATCTAACAATCATACAACCATGTCACAATTACCAAAAAGAATCATCAGAGTACGTACAAATTTTAAATATACTACCAATGTCTTGTTAGTTAAATCAGAAATTGATTTGAAGCTTTACTAACATTTACTTTTATCTTCTCATTTCATTAATTTACTTGCAATAGGAAACTGAAAGATTAGTATCAGATCCTGTTCCAGGAATAACTGCTGTTCCACATGAAGACAACCTAAGGTATTTTGATGTGACAATCGATGGACCATCTTCTTCGCCTTACGAAAATGGTAAATTTAAACTGGAGCTATTCTTACCTGATGATTACCCAATGATTGCGCCAAAGGTGAGATTTCTGACAAAGATATATCATCCAAATATTGACAGATTAGGCAGAATCTGTTTAGATGTCTTGAAATCAAATTGGTCACCTGCGTTGCAGATTAGAACTATATTATTATCTATTCAAGCGTTGTTAAGTTCTCCCAACCCAGATGATCCATTAGCTAATGAAGTTGCAGAAGAATGGAAGACTAATGAAGATAACGCAATAAAGAATGCTCGAGAATGGACAGAAAAATATGCTAAGTAGATTTACAGGATGCCTCATGAGTTTCCAGCTAATGTTATCGTTGTGGTTATTGTAGTAGAAGTTATTTTTGAGTTGAAGATAGGAATTGATAGGTAATCCGTATTGGCTTTTTTTTACATTAATTATATTCAGCCTAACTATTGGTTCATTGAGTTTAGTTTACTTTTGATATTTATTCAATTAGATATTGTGTTTCAATACGACTGTGTGTGTGGGTTTCTCTAATGGTTTCTTGTTCAGATATATATTTATTGCTATTGAGACGAAACAAGAATTCAATTACATGATGCCTAATGATATTATCTTGTTTAGTTGTTAAGTTGTTGCTTATGCTGTTTTTTTTTTTGTCGTTTATTAATTCTGAAATTGACTTCATGCCCTTTCTGTGTTTCTTCTCGACTGTCATGACTGCCATATGCTTACTGGTAGTGTAAATAAATACTCTTTTGAATACAAACTCAAACTAAATTGACCCCCTTCTCCTAATTCGAGCCCAACAATAAATCCCTATAAATAGTAAAATAAGGATACCAAAAAACTTTACAATAGATACAACACTACGTAGGACATAACGTTTATAGATGGCTTCTTTGCTTATCCAGCAAGCTTAGTTCGTTTCCTTCAATCAATATCTCATCGCTCCAGACAGCTTTCAATACATCTGCAAAATCATTAACATAAATGATCTCCATTCCTAACTTCTCTTTAACCCATCTTTCAGGGTCATTGTTAAAGAGCAATGAATGTTCTCCTTTCAACACATTTTCTTCTTCATGAATCAACTTACGTAACAACTCATTTGCAATCTTTCGGTCAGCAATGTTGTAAATGTAGTCCTCAATGATATCTTTTCTGTTTAACCGTGGTAACAACACTCTTTTGATTTTACCTGTTAAATGAGCACCTAGTAGTTTCTCCTTAACACCGCCAATAGGTAACACTTTCCCAGTTAAAGTAATCTCACCAGTCATCGCTAAATCTACGGGGACTGCTTTCTGCAAAATTAACGATATCAGACATAAAGTCATTGTGATTCCCGCCGATGGGCCATCTTTAGAGATTGCACCTTCTGGAACATGCAAATGAACAAGTAGGTTATTATAACGTTCTAACAACCTATCATTTTCAAGCTTAGATCCTGAAAGTAGCCCCTGGTTTAAAATAAACCCGACTAAAGTGTTAGCAATCTGAGAACTTTCTAATAACACCTCGCCTAACCTACCAGTACAAATTAAATTCTGAGAGCCAGGTAATCCAACCATTTGAAACTTGAGAAGCGAGCCTGAATGATCAGAGTTGTAAGAAAGTCCATTGACGAAACCGTATGAGTTCTGGATTTTGGAGTCTTGGTTAGGAAAGGCTTCCGAATCTGACAAATGTGGAGGAATACCAAGATACATCGGTAGTTCAGACGTTGTCACTATTGGATTGTAACTGTCGGGCAATTCAGTTAATGATTCAACATTTTGAATTAAATTAGAATATTCAATTGCTTTGCTTCTACAGATTGATCCAATCATCCTTTCCAAGTTTCTTATACCGGGCTCTGAGGTATAATTCAAAGCAATCTTCAGAATGGTATCTTCGTCAATGATTAATGAATCTGGAGGAAGCGCATTCCTACTAACCTGTCTTGGAATTAAATACTTCTTGCAGATTTCTACTTTCTCATAATAGTTATAACCAGTCAATTCAATTACCTCCATTCTATCTCTTAATGGTTCACTTAATGCCCATAGGTCATTGGAAGTACAAATAAACAAAACTTGGGATAAGTCAATAGGGAATCCAATATAGTGATCATGGAAACTGATATTTTGTTCAGGGTCCAACACTTCTAAAAGCGCAGCTTCCGGATCACCTTTACGCGAGTTCGAGCCAATCTTATCAATCTCATCTAATAAAATAACAGGATTCATTGACTGCGATTTCCGTAAAGCCTGAACGACTAGTCCAGGAATGGCACCAACATAAGTTCTTCTGTGACCTTTCAAATCGGCAAAGTCGTTTAACCCACCAACAGAAATACGTTGAAACTTACGTCCCAAAGTCCTAGCAACAGATTTAGCTAGTGACGTTTTACCGACACCGGGCGGACCAGTCAACAACATAATAGGAGCCTTAGCGACACTTTGCACGGGAGCCGAAAAATTATTGGCTGATGGCGTAACTGATGTAGACTTAATGTTAGAGGTAGATGAATCTGACACGACAAATGGTGCCGTCTGGTCCCTTTTTTGAGCTTCTATGGCTGATTGTTTATTGAATAGTGATTGCTGATTTTTATTGATTCTGTCATGTAGCTTCAACACAGTCAAATATTCTAATACTCTTTCTTTGGCACTTTCCATACCATAATGGTCTTCGTCAAGTAAATTTTTGGCTGTAGTTAAATCGGTATCTATAAGAAGAGTATTATTCAGCTCTGACTTCTTAGTCCATGGCAAATCCAAAATCACTTCCAGATAAGTTCTCAAGACTTGGTAATCTGATGAACTTGGTTGCATCTGAGACATTCTTTGAAAATCTTTACTGATTAATCTTTTGCCATCTTCTGAAATGGAGTATTCTTCTAATGAACTGATAAACTCTGCAATTTCTTTCAATTCATCATCTTCCTCCTCAAGAGAGCCCTTTTCAGCAGCAGACACATTTCTGCTGCTGCCACCTCCTCCAGCTCTACGAGTCTGAGTGTTGCTTGATGATTTTGATGATCTTGAAGAGGATGTGCCAATTTCTTCGACTAATGATCTAAGACTTCTTAAATGATTTGAGATAAACTGTGATCTCAGTAAATCTCCGTTTGCGGGTCCACTCTTGTTATCTAAATCTTTCCAAGATTCTAAAAGATAATCTGTGTTCAAATACTCTTCAAACACTTTATTTGCAAAATTGAGACAGCTATCCAACTTCATTGATCTTTCAAATAAATCCACAGTCGACAAGAACTCAACTTTTTGCAAAATAGCAAATGGAAATAAGGCGACAAGAATATCAGCATACTTGTAATATCTTTCTATCTCATCTTTCTTGTTACTATGTTGAAATTTTCTGAATAATCTTTCTAGTCTGGCCAATCCATTTGAAGTGTCACTTGTAGAAAGCTGTGAGTAAAGTAAATTAGACAAAGGAGATAACTTGAGTAAAACGTATCTTAGTCTAGTGTCTGCGCTGTCACGATCAACCGCAGCATTGGGGTCTGAGCTATCCCCAGAATTGCCAAGGGCAGAATCGTCAGTATAATATTCAAGAAAACGATCGATGTTACGAAATAGTTTCAAAATCTTGGGAAGCAAACTATACGAATTTTGAGCAGCAGCAACAGTATCATCAACATTAGCAAATAAGTCTAAACCAACCTGCAAAACAGCTTCATTGGTGTCTTCAATTTGAGTATCATCTATAAGCAATCCACGGGTAAGGGCCGAGAAACTTATCACTAATTTATCGTTGGCTTCATGAATTTCAGTAATTTTACAAATTGTAGCAACTTGCTTTATATGAGGAGTCTTAGTATAATCATAACCGGGTAAACACCCCAACACTAAGCTGTTTCCATCTTCAAGCTTCAACTGTGAATTCAACAGCTTGATACTGTCTTTGGCCTCCTGCGACAACACATTTTTTGACGAAGTAAGAATCTTGTTTCCGTTGTTCTTCTGTGTTACAGCTTCTCTGAAAATCTTCAACTTTTCAATCTGTCTTGACTCTAGCAGTGATTGAAATTTGAGAAGTAAGTCGAGGGAGTCCTCTTTGTTCAATATGGTACGATATGTCAATCCAGGAATGTAGATCAATCTTCGAGCTAGCTTGAATATAGGTAGAGTTACAGTGAACTCTGATGATTTGTTGACAGTCATCGTATAGGATTCGGCGTATTTTTGTCGTAGCTACGCCTTATTTGTGGGTTCTTGTCTTTTGATCGTTTCAGATGAACCACAAAAACAAGGAAATGAAATGAATATATAAGGTAAATGATTAAAGTCCAAAAAAGAAATAGCCTCACAGGGAGATTAAAAAAGATGGGCTGTCGGATAACGTTTCCTCATCGGGCAGAGCGCAGTGGTAGTCAGATTTCTTGGGGAAGAAAGAAGGGCGCGTGAGCCGTTACTTTACATTTTGTAGGATAACGCATTGTTGAGTTGTGTAACAAATGTCGAGCAATAGATATAACTACCCCCCTTTTGGGAAATACACTGGTAATAGGAGAGCAAAGGCTACTAGTCACAGCAATGGCATGAAACCAATCAGGGCATATACGTCTGCAAAAAATACGAAAAATGATTCTACCTTATTCTAGCTCACATGTTGAACCTGTCACGATCGTAAAAGAGAAAATTACCTGCTATACTGCGTGGAATTCTAATAAAGCAGGGTAGATAAGATATTTCGTTGTTTTATCTTCGAAAAGAAGTTTAAAGCAATAATTAACAAGCTGATAATATTTATGATATAGAAAAAAAAGGGAGATGAAATAAAAGAAAAACAACAGAAAATTATAATAAACATAATAAAACAACATACCGAAAAATAACATGACAAAGATAATAATAATAAAAAAAAATTTGCAACAAAAAAAAGTCAGTGAAAAAAAGACAGGTGCAAGATCAAAAGAAACAATTAGATATAGTAAGCAAATGAATTTTCTCTTTGTATGAATTGGCAACACACTTTTTAGATAAAAAAAAAGAATACTCTGTAAACTAGAGGTTATAGAAGAAAAAACACTAAAAACCTCAGAAATAAAAATATAAAAAAAGATAAATCATTTTATCAATTCTAAAATTTGCTGAGTTAAGTTAGAAATTTCGTCACCACCATTGAAATCTTCGCCAGTTAAATTATTTAGATTCATCTTACCTGAATTAATTTCAGACTTAATCTTTGACTTAATTTTAGAATCATTTGACTCTAATAATTGTAACATTGTCCACAAAGCGATATGTTCGAATGTTGAATTACCACTATTCAAGAAATTCGAAATGAAATTTGAGATGCCATCATATTGTTTTAAAATTATCGAATAGTTATTTATTCTGGAGCATAAGTTAGCCAATGCAGCTGCGGAGTTACCACAAACTTCAGGGTTGGTTGATTTTGTTAATGGGATTAAAACATCAATAAGACCAAGCTCTAACAATTTTCCTTTTAAATCGTCAGCTAATGCTAGTATTGCGAAACATGCTGAGATTTCACTTTGAACGCTTTCTTGAGCATTTAAGACCAAATCTTTACATTTCTTAACGGCACCAGCTTCTAATAATTCCATTCTGTTTCTTTCACTACTTGCAGCCAAATTTCTTAACGTAGAAACAGCGTGACATTGAATTTCAATGGAGTCTGGATAGTCAACTAAAGCAACTAGCGGTTTTAAGAAGCCTGCTTCAATAATTAAAGCTTCATTCATCGGATGTATGGATATATTTCTAATACATGCAACAGCAGCCAAGACTAGTGGTTCATGTTGTGATTTCAATAAAGAAACCAAGTTTGGTAGTCCACCAGCTCTAACAATCTCCAACTGGTATAAAGCATCAGATGCAAGGTTTCTTAAAGCAAGTGTTGCTTGACATTGAACTCTAGGACTAGAAGAATCCATTAGCTGAACCAATTGACTCACAAGTTTTGGTTCTGTTGTTGCCACTTTTTTTCTATTGTTTTCATCGACGGCTATATTGGACAATGCAGTAGTACAATAGTATTGAACATCAGGATCTGGACTTGATAGTAATTGAACCAACACTGGAACAGAGCCAGCTTCCACTAATTCGTTTCGGTTTTCTAAAGAATGTGTCATATTTAATAAAGCACCAGTTGCATTTCTTTGAACTCTTAAATCTGGAGATTTTGCTAACTTAGTTAATGGAATAAGAGCACCTGAAGTGGCAATCTTGGTCTTGTTTTTATCTCGAGTAGCCAAGTTTGTAATACAACCAACGGCATTGCACTGAACTTCAATGTTGGAACTCATCATTTGTCTAATCAATGGTACTAACCCACCCATCTCCACAATTAAGACTTTATTATCGTCATTAACCGCTAAGTTACCTAATGCAGCACAAGCTGCTCGTTGAACATCTTGATCAGCGCTTTGCAATAAGATTAAAATAGGTTCTAGCACATCCCTCGAAACTGGTCGTATATCTTTTTCTGTAATTTCGGCAAATGCTAATGCAGCACTTCTTTGTAAGTCAATATTATCTGAGTAAACCAACGTACTCAATGCCTTCAAAGGGCCATCAGAGAAAAAATTCACTTCCCCTCTGTTTTCCAAAAACTGCAACAAAGCCGAAATAGCGTCTCGTTCGTTATCAGCTAATAATTGGGGGTACATGTTATCTTGTTCGCCTTTTGAAAGGCAACTGCAACAACCACCCATCACGATCTAACAAAATATGAAAATTTTTATGCTATTAACCAGGAACTATAGTGTGATAGTATTGTTATTCGTTGTGAATAAAATTATATATGAAAGTGATGACTGAGTAAGAATTTTATTATATGTGATATCTTTATACTCCAAATTGTCTGGTTTTAGTTCTGAAAGGCAAGGAAAGTTTGGGAGATAAAGATACAAAAAAAAGATACTAAAAACAACAGAGGGATAAATAATATAGGAAGAGTGATAGTATAACGATAAGAGAAAGATAAGAGGTGAATACCAACAAAGAGTAGAGATGGGGACGGATAGACTGGTTGAGATGATTGTAGACACCACTATCTGATAGCAGTACCAGACCAAGTGAGTGAGAGAGTGATACATAAATAAACTTTGACACGAATTGGAGTTTTGTGAGGGCAAGCACCTGTGACATAAGACATGATGTCAGCAAAGGAGAGGTAACTGAGTAATTAGTTTGGTGTAAAGGTGTACTATTTTATGCCACTTAGCGCTGTTAAATAGGCCGTTACTCCCTTTTTGTGACCAGCTTCACATGTATTGGTACAACTATATTGCAGGGCTATCCTTGCCACTTCCAAGTCTGGAAAAATAATGTAGAGAGTGATCCGATCATATCTCACTACTTTGACAAGAAAAACGCTAAAGACTGAGATCCATCGTGAGGCAGCCACCGATAAATAACTGAGGATGTCAACGTTGCGAGGTATTGCGAAGAAGAGTGGTTCCAATAATGGATGACAAATAGTAAAACGTTGCTTCAATAAGAAGATTATTTAGAATAACTTGAATAAATCTTTAGGACAAAACTGAAAATTCTAACAGGGTAGCATACCAAGAGCAACGTTCAATGATTTCAAGTCTTTAATACCAACAGAAGGGGACGATGAAAAACCTTCAGAAATCTCTAACGATTTAAAAAGCCCCACTTCATTTTGAATAACTTTAGCAAATCTTAATCTTAAATCAGCGCTCTCTTATATTTCTTACATGTACAAGTTAATCATGCAAAAATGAATAAGCATTTACAAAAAATCTGCTCCAAAAAAAAAACTTTTACATACTGAAGATCAGAAAGTTTTTGAGATTCTCGGGTAATTATGATAGACCTCAAAATAAAGATAATAGTACAAAGTATAGTAGATAAAAATTTACAAGTTTTTAGAGAAAACGTTGAAGAACAGTATATGTTTTTCGACTGGAAGAGTTTCAGGTAATGCTAAGAATAAACTCAAGATTACATAGAACAATTTCATGATGGTAACTATTGGAAGTAAGCCAAGGAGAGTCAATGTACACAAAGAAGGACTGGAGAGGTCACCCCAGAATTGGGCAGTGCTATCGTGGGCGGTTCTGACTGTCGGTAATGATTAAGGTATGGTAATTGATACACAACACTAGTATTTGCCTTTGGCTGGGCGAAATCTACTATCGTAGTTGTGAAAGATCACCTTGAAGGAGGTTTCATAATTTTCTAAATTATGGCCAGCTAGTCAAAAATGGCAATTAAACCTGTAGTCAGATTACCACTCTGGTAGCATTACGTGATAGTGGACATCAGTGAGCAGTAAAAGTGGAACCATAATTTTGCTACCCATATAAATATTAAGCTCTCGTTTGACCCATCCAAACACTACTTCTCTTTCGGGATTTTGCAATCACGCTGGTTGGAAAAGATAATATTTCCCTCTCATTAGCAAAAAAGATAAAAAAACCTTCATCAAATTTTAGAATTCTATTCGAAACATAATTGAATGAAGAGATTGGAAAATAAAACTTTCTTAAGGGTGTTTAGTGGTCCGACACTGTTTTGTAGTCTCGATTCAGTCTGAGCACATATTTTGGGTCTTTATACATGGAAACCTAAATCAATTTCTAATCTTCCTTATATTCACAGACATGTACAATAACAAAACTTCTCGTGTTTGACATCCACATCTAACGATTTGACATTTTTGAACTTTTTGCAGTAGGCGATCTTGAGTTAGAAAGTTTTTTCGCTGTGATGCATGATACTCTTCCAGTATTTCTGGCAACATGTGAAGCAAATGGCTACATGAGGAATTTGTATTTTTATAGCATAACATCAGGTAAATAATGGGTAATTTTTGTTGGTCCAGCACAGAAATCTTTTTTCTGGTTCCTCAAAACATGGTAATGCGTACATGATATATGTCTTCAGTCCTAGATTGGTGATACAAAAAAAATTAGTCAGTTGACAGAAAATGTTAATATCGCCTACTGGGTCAACGACTATCAACAAACTTTGGTTTTTAGAACGAGAATACAGATTCATAATAATCAAAGGTTTTTAATGAAATCCAAGCATTCGCCTTTTCGTCTTGGGAATCATGGTTTCCAAATGAATTTTGTCACAAAAGAGCAAATTGGTTGGTAGGGTTTTAGAGTTAAAACCGTACCAAAGTTTCATTCGTACTCTATCTAAATGGTTCTTTTTCACATAAGGAGAGGTACATTAAATATCTGACGATTTCAGGGCGATAAAAAAGATAGAACGATCACTGGCAAAAAATCACATACCCCTTTAAATTATTATTATATATTACTATTTTAGTACGTTGTAGTACTCATGAACGAATAAATTGAGACAAACACTTTAAATTACACCATCATAGCAACAACCACATGACGTATACAAAATAAATTCGGATGTAGTTTTAAACCAAAGTCAACATCAAGCAGATGGCTGTTTTAGGTTTTCATGTACCAGATCATTACATTCATCGAAGATCGGTAGTTTACACCTCATGCAAAAGATTAGCCACTCTCATTTGCGTTATGACTGTAAACGAAGAGGTAGGCCAATGAAGATTTCGAGATATAGAACGCAATTGAAGTGCCAATCGTCTCTTCAATGCAAAATCCTATCGTCAATATTCTTCGCTGTTTGGCGCCGTTTTATGGCCAAAAGACGTTGCAGCGACCCAGGCACAGATTTATCGAACTTGCTGCTTTTCTTTGGATGTTATTACCTTCCTTCGACATTACGTTAAGTAGCTGATTATTTTCGTGGTACGGCGCTAGATAGCTGGATACGTTTAGCCGAACTAGGTGAGAGGACCCGTTACGATGACTGGTGAATCCGATCAGTAAGTTACTCATTGTCAACCAGAATATCCTTGTTGTTTCTTAGAGCTGCAAAATGATTAAGCCTTGCGCACGAGTCGAAAACACTGCTTGCCAATTGTGAAAGAGGCTACAGGTGTGTTTGTGTTATGACGTTTTCGTTGAATTTAATACGAAGATTGCAAACAAAACACTGAGTATTTGAACTATGCATTGAGTTTCGTTAAATCTAAAGCGGTTAGTTTCTAGAAACTGTGTTGAGTGAGATACATGCACGACATGTATTCTGGAATGACTTGCATAGGAGATCAACACAGAGCATAACGGAATATGGACTTGCATGTACATACATATGTCTCTTGTACTACTATCAACTGTTTCTTGTTTTATGCTAGATAATTTGTGTCATGCAGAACACGGAAAAAGGTATTGAAAAACAGACACACAACCACAAAAGAAATAAGCATCTGCAACGTCAAGTAGCTAGATTAGGAGATTCGGATAAACTCAGACAATAGACTCCAAAGAGAAATGCAAACAAGCGCGTGAATGAGAAACCTTAAACTTGAACCATAGACTGTGGGTATTTTGTTGTATTTTTACAGTCTTGAATATCTTCTGCTCGAGAGGAGTTGAGGATCTTGCAAGTTACGACAATACCTTCGTAGATCAATTTCTTGCAGCATCAGCAGATTACAGCAGATTACTTTTAAGCGACAGTGGTCTTACAGTAAACTGATATAAGGTCTCTTTGATATGGCATAACGTTCAAGACTACTTCTGTTGCACCCATTGACACTTTTTAAAAGAGGAGGTAAGAATTTTGTTGTCACCGGTCAGGGTTGGTACTCTGAACTTACTGAAGTTGTAAAACTTTGTCGTAATTTAGTGAAAAACAGAATCATGGGATAGAATATTTTTCTCATATAATTGTTGGGGAAATGGAGACTAGCAAGGTAAAGAAACTATTCCAAGGAGAAGTAAAGAGGGAGCATGTAAATAATGGTGTGTGACAGCGATACTGATGGTGTCTAACATTTTTGTAAATACTTTCGATAGATGGCTCTCTTTAAGAATGCATATTTTGACATGCACCGCCAATGGTGACAAGGTTTATGCTAACTTAGCTTTATTCGGAGTTGCGTCTAATAGTCGCAAACACACACAGCCACGAATACGTTACATCAGCTTTTTCACTAGTTGAAAATCTATATGTAATATTTATTACATAGTATGCTAAGCGCAAAAACTAAAAATAGTGTTTCATACATACCTGCTTCAAATCGGGATTCAATGACTTACCAAATTGAATAATATTTTTTACCACGGAGGTGTTTATCTTGGCCGTCTCTCATATTGTTTCTATAACGTGTCAATCTCAAAAAATCCAGCGGAATAAACCGTTTTATGAGTGTAGTATTTTCGTGTGGAAGGATTCCACCGATATAACTATGGAATGAAACAGGTAAAAATTGAACTGCATTGTGGTCGAAGTATGAGACGTGGATCTGAAAGGAAAAACTAATACAAGAAGAGGAGGGAGGAGAAAAGTTTCATAATATGTGCAAGATGCTCTATTATAGTGATTCAAGCGGATAATTAAACTAAGGAATAGTTCGGTTTAGGCTCCATCTGACAGGAACATCGAGATGAGTTTAGACAATCGCCGCTCTACTAAGAAAGTTGTTTTTTGGAGTCCTGTGTGCGTCAAATCACAAATAGATTGAATGAATGTCGGGCAAATTAAATGTTTTGCACCTTTAACTATGCATGGAATTTCAGTATTAACTTTTCTCAACAGGCAGGTGCTTCAACTTCTTTATCTTAAAGAGCTCAGCCAGTAGCAATCGTTGCTGTTCTAGCGGCTGCAAAGAAGTATTCTGCCAAAGATGGTTCTAGAATCTACAGCTAGCAGTACAAGCCACCTTGCAACCGACTTCACTATTATGGTCACACACATATGAAACATTGGAAATATCTCGGTAGGTAGAAATCCACTATCATAAGTGAACGCCGATCATTCTAAAACAAGAGCGAGTATTAATTTTTTTTTTGGACTGAAAATGCTGCATTAATAATGAGATTATTAATTGCAACCAATATAATATGAATTGCGCATGTCTGCAACCTAAACTTGATCAGTTAAATAAATTATACGTCTGCGCACCCCGAAAACAGAACGGATGATACGAGTGACCCATATCGGGGGTACAACTCAGCGCTGCAGCTCTGGGAATTCAACATCCTGGACAGACTCAAAACAAAGAAGCTGAATAATTATTATGTGCTGAGATCCTGGAGAGCTTCAGTAAATATTGCATATATGCTAGTACATTTTTTTATGTACGTACAGCGCAACTTCAGTTTAGCTGTGAAAGTTGGTAGTCCACTGGATTTCTGGATGCCCACATGCCTGCATTTTCTGACTGTCTTCGGGGAATAATCGCGGTAGTATCTTTTTAGGAATCGCAGCAAAGCTGAATTTGGCTTTTGCACATGCAGGTAGTACCGTGGATATGCCCGTTTAGTCAGTTTATTAGACAACTTTATCTACTCAGCAGATATACTTTGCGCACAGTTGGAAACCAAACTGCATCATTCCGTTTTCTACATGTTTGTTTTACTTCTAAACAAGTTTGGTTTTACGACATATGCAGAATCTTGACTATAACGGCCCACCATCCGGACAATGTACCTATACACACGTCGACAGACCTCCAATCATGGCAGCTTTGTTTTCTCCTAGTAAGTAATTTTTAATTATACCCTATATATATGAATGTAGTAAATGGTATTCCTTACTATGATGGTATTCTGCTGTAGTATTCTACACTTGACAAAGAGATAATTTGCCAAGGCTTAGTTGCACTGGCCTTTACATCATGTATTGTTTTTTCCTGAAACGGCTTTCGAACAGTGCGCGTTGAACAACCACGGCCAACTTATGGGCAGAGAAAAGCATCAGAAATAATAAAGAACATTAGAGGAGACGGAGACGATTATTGACGTTTCTTTTTTTCTGTGATTACCTGAAGATTTGTTCATGGACGCCAGCCGGTTGATGTGGAAAAAAAGTGCACCTAGGTGATTAAGATTAAAGTGGTAGAGTAATCATTATAATCTAGGAATTACTGGTTATGGAGCAGCAGGGAGCTCGGTTGATGTGTGATTTGTTGGAAAATTTCTTCTATTAAGCGGTGGACATTTCATGACAGCCAAAGGTTGAAAAAAACACCCACATACACTAACTACAGAAGGCACTTCACTCGGCAATTATTGAACTGAGATTAAAATGGAAAAGGGTGGCCTTTCTCACTTATCACAATTATTGTCTCGCTGTACATCAAGACCAATAGTATCAATCTGGTATCGATTTTATATAGAGTGCATATGCTGTGAATCAAACAATAAAGTTTGCACCAACAATAGAAATAGCAAGGAAAATTTGCAAACCGTATTTTTCTGGTTGCATGTGGCGTTCTAGTCTTTGAAGGCAGTACACCTTTCTAGATTTATAAAACGTCTTACTCATGTATGTATCAAGTTACTGCAGTTTATTATTCTCAGGTTAAAGTACTTATAATATAGACCATCTAAATGAGACGATAGACCTGGACAACTGATACAATCCACGTTGCACAGACATGCACTCACTGTACAGAAAGGTGGCGAGCGCACTACTGTAGTAATACTGTCTCTCACAGTTTACTGTTGCCATTGACCTGATGCGGTGATAGGAAGTGGTGTTTTGGCCCCAGGCCAGAAAAAGAGGCGTGTGCCGTAAACGCGAATATATTGCAGTGGGAGCTTACCTTGCAAGGAAATATGCTTAAATTTGGGAGTGAAAAATGGGTATACCTCCGAGAGAGTCGGCAATTTTTCAAATTCAATCCGCTGAAGCTACAAGAGCAGCACTGAAGAGCATGTTGCAGCAGTGTATCCTAGAAGAAGAGCAAGTAACTGTAGCGGAGGATGGAACACATCCTTCTGGTGCTACAATTATGCCTACCATACTGTGTTTCAGACGAGGGAGAACAAGCACATAGGAGACTCATTCCACAATGTATAGTTTTTGGTATGTAGTTTACGGAGCACACTCCGTGAGTCGTCTCTGGTGAAACTGCTATTGGGGAGCGTGGTTGTATTCGACCCAACTTGCGGTGACTGTACATGTCTGTATACTTAGGACAATATCAGTGACCTGATCTGCATCCCAGTTTAGGATTACGTGCTTGAAGCTCTTAGCCTATATATATATGCTTTATTGTTAACTTGGTGGGACGTTTTTCAACCTGGTGTGCCCAACCCATGTATGTGACCCATGTATGTGAATTCTACATTCAGAAGCCATGCGCCATTGTAATGTAGCTGTCTTCTTTAATGGCTTTGCTTTGCTCAAGCAGGTGCCTTCTATTTCCTATTTCACACCCACATCATACATATCATATCTGCAGATGATTTGTGTGCTGTATTACAGCGGCAGCAGATGCTATTTTGCTCATAGGCATATAGCTGGACAGTAAGCCCGTCAGTAAGCACATCAGAATGCATACATCCATCTTCATGAATCAAGCGACGGATGTATCTGGAGGGGTATTTTCGTTTCGTCTTTTTCTTCGTTCCCACATTTCGAGCTGAATACATTCATGGCTATATACTAATCCAACTATTCTCCGAATGTGAATAAGTTCAGACTTGAATTCTGAAATAAATAAATATATATATATAAATAGTGTCCCTTTATATCTTCCTTTATATCTGTATCGATTATATGTATACTTGAATGTATATGCATATCTATTCCAAACTAAAAATCGCATATTGCTCCCTTTTATTATTCACTCACAATTCGTAGTTATATTTTGCCACTCGGTTACTAATATTAAAACGTAATGCGATAAGTCAAAAAGGATTTCAAACAAAAGAAAATAAATCATGCTAAAAAAAGACGAAAGCTTTGTTGAATATGCTAACATTTATGAAGCAAGATTTACTCAACAAAAGCAGCAGCATTCCCAACAACGTCGACAATTCCAACACCAACAACAATCCCAACAACAACAGCATCCCCAATACGAACAACAACAACATCCCCAATACGAACAACAACAGCATCTCCAATACGAACGACAACAGCAACAACACTACCAAGACCAACAGCACCCACAATACCAACAACAACAACATCCCCAATACGAACAACAACATCCCCAATACGAACAACAACA